>RJWJ010003150.1:0-90116 GCA_004363605.1 Indri indri | reverse complement strand
CTGGGGAAAAGAATCCTTATTCAATAAATGGTGCTGGGAAAACTGGATAGCCACATGTAGAAGACTGAACCAGGATCCACACCTTTCACCTCTCACAAAAATCAACTCACGCTGGCTATCAGATTTAAACCTAAGAAATGAAACTATTAGAATTCTAGAGGAAGAAGTTGGAAACACTCTTCTAGACATTGGCCTAGGTAAAGAATTTATTCATGGTGATTTCTTTAGATTTAGTAATATGTTGATTTGTTGCTAGCTGTTAATTTTTTACTGGCTATCAAAAGTATATACATATATATGTACACACACATAATTTTGTTTTGGGACTCCAATAGCAATTATGTTAGACTTTTTTACATGTTCCATATTCTCCGAAGCTCCTTTACATATTTTTGTATTTTTCTTTAATTTTCGGTTTGAATATGTTTGACTGAATAATCACTAAATATCTCTTTAGCCATGGTTAATTTATTTTTCATCCATTCACCAATTCTACATTTATTTCATTGATTGTACTTTTCAGTTTTAAAGTTTCTATTTGGTTCTTTTAATATATTTCAGTGCTCTGTCAAAATTTTCAATTTATTCCTTTATTTCCTAAGCAGATCACATGTAGTTATTTTAAGATCTATGTCTAATATTTTCATTAACTGAAACTCTTGTGAGTCTTCTCCTACTATATGATGTATATTTTAAATATAGTCATTTCTTAACTTCTTGAAGTCTAGTTAATTTTCACTGTGTACTAGATTATATCTGTATCTTCATCTATACCTATAGTTACCTGTATCTATGACTATATCTATCTATAATTCTGTCTCTACATTTGCATTTATATCTATACACATTATTCAGAATCCTAAAATATTTGGCCCAAATCACAGGAAACTCCTAACCTTTCATTTTTGTTACCCCAGTTGATGGGTTCATCCACCTCTCTTGAAATTCAACAACCTTGCTCTAAAAGTAGTCACAAATTCTATGACTTTCTGTTTGTTTGTGAAGATTTGGACCCTGGTCATTTCTGGATATTTTCATATGTATTTTCCTTGCCTAGATTTTCCAGACAAAAGACACTGGTTCCAAATTTTTTTTTTTCATTTGTAAGCATTTTATTTTTACCTTATTCCCTCCTCAGGTGGAAACTTAAAAATTCATACCTAATCATTGGATGAAAGATTCATTTTATAAAATATGTAAGTGTGATTAGAATAGGAAAGAAAATGGGGTAAAAGTACCTAATCACAAGACTATTTTAATAATTTGAATGGGAGGAGATGAAAACAAGAATTACTGTGACATAAAATTTAATACCTTTAAATGATGAAGTGATGGCTATTCATCAATTGTCCTTAACTATATTTGTCATTGCCACTTTATATAAAATCTCCTTGTAGGGTAATGTAATTAAATTTCCAATATCTCTGAATACATAAAGCCTTTCAGCCCTTTCTAATTTGCTTATTGCAGTTCATCTTCCCAGAGTTCCCCCTTACCTCCCTTCAATAGTTCTGTGTCTTTGCAAGTCAGAGATTTGCAAATCTTTTAAGATAGCCTAGAATGTGTTTCCCTTATAATAATTTCCTTATTGCCTTTGTATCTCCATATTCTTACATATAACCTAACTTAAATTTATAATGGATATCTTTTTGTAAGGGCTGTTGTACAGTCTAAAGAAATAATGAATGGGAATATTTACTGAACCTTGTTTTAATTCTTTTTTCTCCAGTTTTAGGTTCCTTATTAAAAGCTATTTATCTTCACATTCACTGTTGCTGGAACTATTTGACCTGAGTAAACAGAGACTATTACTACAATAAAGAGAAATGATATTTCCCCAATTTTATGTTTAAATACACATTGCATCATTGCTTCTGATTATATCAAAAGCTTGTTATCTTTGCCTTCATGTAGTTTGAAACATGAGTAAAAACCGAGGTGGAATGTCAACCTCCATTCACATTTCATGGTATTCCTCATTACACATATATAGAAAAGTGGATCATACTGAATATTCATTAGTAAGATAGAGGCATTTGATCACTTTTACCAACAAATATTGAGTGATTTCAAGGAAAGTTACTTCAAATTCATACATCATTATCATTTGGATTTGTCCTCAATTCAGTTTTTCTATAATGTATAAACAGAACCATATAAATCTAAACATTATTTTTGTTCTGCATTTCTGATATAACTATCAAGTAGTCTGCTACCTTATACTTGTTGGCACAGAGGATCCACATTTTATAAGGAAATTAAGATAATTCCTGATACTGAGAATTTAATTAGTAAAAGTCTATGTATTCAAACAATTGACTTCCACCACCTGTAGTTTGAGTAAGAAAAGCATCCGAAGCCCCCAAAAGTTTGTTTAAAATCCCCGAAGTCACAGGATTTTAAAACCTGGGATTATTATGTATTGATCGTTTCATAATAATCCTTCTGATACATCACAACCGAAACCCTAGCAATTAAAACCAATAACAACAAACATAACTGAGTATTAGAACCAATACATTTATTGGATTAAAATGATCTGACTTTTCATACAATTCTAGAAGAAAATTCAACACTATAAATTCCGTCTCCCATCAGACTTCAGACACTATTTTGAGTTAGTACGCTAATTACAGAGTTTTTTGGATAAAGTCTCTCAGCCAGTGTTTGAGGCCAGAGAAAAGCTGAGAACTTGATAATTAGAGAATTGGAGAATAATTCTTTCTGTATATAATGAAGACAGTAAAGATTGTGAGTAAAGCTATTAATTACATTGGTTAATAAGATTAGTAAATTAATAAGATGATCAATAGAAGCCAGATCCACAGGTTGGTCTGTAACAAGAAGACTGGCAGCTCCTAGAAGCCAGGTAGGATGGGCGGTAGAATCCTGATGCACAGCTCTGAGAAGGGAAGCCACAGCCTCCATAATTCAGGGATCTGAAGCCGCTGGGTCCACAGCCCAGGGAGTAGCAGCTCCTTGATCCATAGCCCAGGGAGCGGCAGCTGCTGGACCCAAAGCCCAGAGATCCAGAGTAAGTCGTCTGGCAGGGATTGCAGAGCAAGGAGGTCCTTGGGCGGTAGCAGGACGTCTGGCAGGGACTGGACACCACATAGGACGTCTGGCAGCTGGTGGGCTCACAGCTGATCTCCTGACAGCCACTGTAGAGAGAGGAGCCCAGCTGGCAGGTGCTGGGGAAGCAGAGGTCAGGGCTGTAGACCAGGTTGCTGGGGAAGGAAGAGCCACAGGAGGAGCTTGGGTAGCGCAGGTAGCCCCCGAAGGAGCGGGAGGAGAAGTTTCCAGAGCAGCAGTTGAAGGACATGTTGATGGGAGATGTGAGTTTAGCTGAGTATAGCTAAGAAGACTGTAAGTTTGAAGGCCACTCTGGATTGGGGCATTTATATACTCTCAGCAATGGGTGTGGCACCTTACAATGTCATCTTTTCCATATTTGAACTCCCTCATTTGCATATATGTAACTTAGTAATCTTCTTTGTAATTGTAGGTAACTAACTTCCTTCATCTTATATTTATGGGTGAACTCGTTTTGCTTTTATGGCTCTATGTCAATGAAATACATTCATGCCACAAAAGCTATGACTGTATGTCATTAATGCCTACTCCATCATGGCCAGAAAAGCCCCTCTTATTTTCTCTGGCCATGATTTATACATCTGCTCCTGTGTTGGCTAAAGAGGTCTTTCTTCCTCGAGTGGGGAGTGCAATGCAGTCAATGGGCATAATTCTGAACAAATATTTAGGAAAAAATAGTATTTAGAAAAATGAAATCAAAACAAAAGCTAGGAAAGACCTATGTGGAGCCATGTGAAGAAAAGCAAAGTGGCAGCCACTATTGAGCCACAAGTGACAATGTCAGAGGGAGGGACAGGACTGTCAGGATTTTCTTCTCCCTCAAGAAATGGGTGGATATTCCACTCTATTAAATCAAATCAAAACTGTTTCAAAATAAACTTATTTCATGGCTTTTGTATTATACTCTAACATTTGTAAAATGTTCTGGGGTGTACTTTCCCATGGCATCTCTAAACCCCCACCTCAAAAGTCTGAATGCCTTGTGAGCATTTTCAAGGTCATGCCAGCTTGTGTTTTTTTGTCCTACTTGTGGTACATGATTCTGTCCCAGCTTTCTTACCAGATGTAGATTCAGATTTTGTGGGTGTTGAAAAGTATAATTTTGGAGATCTTCATTAAGAAAAATAAAACAACATGATGAATATAATAATAGATGTAAACATGAATGTTAATTTAGAATAAAAATAATAACAAAAACTTCCAAAGTTGAAAAAAACCCACAAATATCACAAAATCAAAGCAACAATATGATATCATCATAATCATCATCTGTAACCATTTCTCTACTTTTTTGGGCTGCATAGTCTTTGATCACCTCCACATATGGCAATGATTTGGTCAACATGACTTTCTGTAGAAAGAATAGAGATATAATCCAGTTTTCCTCTAAAAATTATGTATCAAAAATACTTGAATTATTTTTTAATGACACAGAAAAGCTTCTTTCAACATGGCCATTTGTTATGAGTAATGCCACACCTGTAACATCCTCTGTCATTTCCGTTCAGTCAGTGCTTCAAGCCTGAGATTATGCTCATCTCAGCCAGGTGTCCCTGGCTCCCCGCCACACCCCAGTCTGCTGGTACTGGGGGTTTTGTGCATGAGGATCAGCTGCAAATAGCTTTGTACCCTGGATTCTAGAGGCCTCCTAGCACGTAGCAGAGTAGTGTCTTTGTTATAATCCTTCTTCTTGAAGTCAAAGCTCCCTGAGGTTTATAAGGTTGACACTGGCAGCCAGATGTGTCTAAAAGCAGTGCAGGCAGCCCTCTGGATACACCTACAGCCTGAGGACTACCACCAGTGACTCCCAGGCTACAGCAACAGAGCCGGAGCCGCAGATTTCCCCCAGTCTCCCTGGAGGAGAGCCAATGGAGCTTTGGAAAATGTCAAGCAAGAGAAGAGCCGTCAAGCTTAAGCTTTATTAGGTTGTGTCTGCTTCTGCCTCTACCTAAGATGCCCTGCCCAAGACTTCTGAACATGTACTCATGACGGTCTCTCTGCACTATCAGGGACCTTCATGGAGTGCCCAGGTCTTCCTCTGGACACCCATCCTAGCAATGTCTCTCCCCAGAGCTCCAACCTTACTTTCAGTAATTACATTGTTACATGCGTTTTTGTTGTTGCGTTTGTTGTCTTCATCCCTATTTAATCCTAAATCAAAACACAAAACAAAATAAGAAAATGTCTGCTAGATTTACTATGTTCTTTGAATATAGCTATATGTTTCCTGACAATTCAAGACAAATGCACTGATGGAACACATAGCACATACGTGATATCAGGGCTCAAGAAGTATAATACCATGTCGCCGAATTACAAATCTATTTAATAAAAATGTAATAAAATTATATAACAGGTATTAAAATTACTATTTTTTTCTTAATTTAAAAGTATATTTAATTGGAATCTTTTTAAAGACCCACTATATAGGACTTGTATAAAGTCAAAGAAATGATGAAATATCTGCCCCCACATCAAACAGCTACTTTTAACAAGTTTATCCTTCGATCATGTAAGTTTTCAAATTTCTCCCTATGGGCTCCTGGCCTATGGTGTAAAAGTCCTAGCCCAACATTGCCCATGCAATGTTGTGAGCATCATTCCTTTCTCAAATCCCTGTTTCAAAAAGAACTTTTTAAAAAATAGCCATCCTATCACAACCAAGAATGACTTTTCATTAACTTGGAGAAGGACCAGTGTTAATAAAAATAACAAAGTCAGCAAACTGTCTATCATGGCATAACCATCTGTCTTCCCTTGTAGGCACGCAGTGGTGCCCTTCTCTTCCCCCTACATAAGCAACCCTCTTCACAGCAATGTGGTGGCAAATGATACCAGTTGAGATAATAGACCACAGACTCTCAGGTACTCTACCAAATACTGCCCACAAAGCTTTGTCCATCTCACAAATATAGGCCCCTGTGGGCTTTTTCATAAACTTTAAATTAGTTGCAATATTCAAAAAATAAAAATAATTCAACATAAAATATGGAGTTTTGATTTCTTAGAAATAAATTCTGAAAATCTAGTGATACTGGATTTTCTCACTCCCAGTTGTCTGGAACTGTGTTAAAGATATCTACATGTCTAACTTCCCTTTTCATTCTATGAACATTTATCAATATATGGGGCATGTTCCTTATACTTCCCCATAACTCTAACCACTCCTCTATTCTCTCAGCTCTAAAGCCAAATTTCAGTTGTGATTAGTCATCAAGCCTGCACTATTTTTTTTTGTTAGTTGATGTCTCTGTCATAAATGGGAGAATGTGAGATGAATTAATAAGCCTTGAGTTTTAAGAAAATTTATGAAAACAAACTACTTCCCTTCGTATGTGAAGGATATTCTTCCATGTTTAATAGAAAAATACAAAGTGTCTGTGATGATGTATGTAATATATCAGTCATGAAAAATATCACAGGTCAATTGAACCACCTCACTTATAGTTATGATCTGCTTACATCATGTGGTGATTTAAAATTATCTCCTCTGACTTCAAATACTTTATAAGCCAGCAGAATTTGGGTTGGTTTTTATATGCTGGGCAAAGGCTTGTGTCAGTATTGTCTAACTCTGAGTATGCAACAGAATTAACATTGGGTCATTTTAAGACTTATGAATAACTCCCCCCCCCAAAAAAAAAATGACGAAGAAACCAGATGTTTGAATTCCTCCTAAGGCTGCTCCACACAATTCCGATCTGCTGTCATTATTTGAAATCACTCCCTTAAATTAAAGGGTTAACATCTAGCCAAAAGCCCACAGGAGATCCTCATAGCCCTGTGAAATTATACTACATGCCTGACCACTGTAACCACCTCTGGACAGGACTTGTCTGTCCAAGTATATAAAGTACAACATTAAAAATAGAAAAGGTAATCTATTTTCTGCTTGTTATACTATCGTAATTCTACCAAAATGGGCAGTCCTTGATAATAATATGCTATATCCTCTCTTCATGCTATTGCACAAATATAATAGCTATTACAAATGTTCTTGTTTGGGAATATTGAAGATGGATTTAGTGACATTAATATCCATCTTGCAAAATGGAGCATCTTAGAGTTTGAACAGAGGCTTTGTGTCACTACCCGGTGACACTGTACAGATGGCCTCATGATAACTAGTAATGACTCCTTTGACCATAAATACCAGAGAGAATAGCAATTTTGACAGGCTGTGACAGCTGAAATTGGGAGGCAGGATAAAAAGGGCTTTCAGTTAGCAATCAGATGAATGGCATGTTAAATATATATATGCATCACGGAGACAGTCCCTGGCATATAGTAGGCATTCCATAGATAAATGTTCGTAGAATGGAAAGGGAAGTTAGACATGCAGATATCTTAAATGAAACCAAGCATGTGAGAAGGTTATGTAAATGTTAACTACTTTTTGCTTGTTTGTTCCTTGATTGGGCAGCTGAGTAAAAGTTGGCTATATCTATTAACAGATTTGGAAGCCTTTTCACTCAAGAGTAAGAAGCCTCAACGGTGTGTCAGATAAGACCCAAAGGCTTGTGTTTATCTAGCTGGGATCAAGTCCTGGCCTGGTGGAAAGTAGTGAGATATGGGGAAAAGAGAACATGCTAGAAGACGTGTGTGAGTACGTTTCCTTCCCTGCCACTTTAAGAAAGTCTGGCCTCAACCTGATTCTGGGGTGTCCCCATTCCCTGCCTCACTTCCTTCTTTTCAAAGTCTTTGCTGGAGACTGAAGAAATGACCAATAGCATACAGAATGCAACTCCATATTTACTCTGCATTTATTCGTCTAACCTCTGGAAAGTGACATAGGATTGGGTGAGCTTTCTGTTCATGAGCTCCCTTCATTACCAAGGGAGGAAAGAAAGAAAGAAAGAAAGAAAAAGAAAGAAAGAAAGAAAGAAAGAAAGGAAGGAAGGAAGGAAGGAAGGAAGGAAGAAAGAAAGAAAGAGAGAAAGAGAGAGAGAAAGAAAGAAAGAAGAAAAAGAAAGAAAGAAAGAAACAAAGAAAGAAAGAAGAAAGAAAGAAAGAAGAAAAAGAAAGAGAAGAAAGAAAGAAAGAAAGAAAGAAAGAAAGAAAGAAAGAAAGAAAGAAAGAAAGAAAGAAAGAAAGAAAAGAAAGAAAGAAAGAAAAGAAAGAAAGATAGATCATGGGCAAGGAAGGCTTGGATGTTGGGAGAGTAGGAAAAAGAAAAGTGAAGAGGAGCAGGGTATTGCATGGTGCTTCTGTATTTTCAGGTTGTTAGAAGTAGAGGATACTTGAGGTTTCTTTGTTTCTTAGGCTTGTGCACCCTTATAAGAAGGCAAAACAGCAAAACAAGATCAGGTCAAGAGGCCTAGACAGGAATAGAGCCTGATTTTCTCTGGAGTGGATCTTATTTAGTGCCGCCCCACTTGGCTGAGCCCTGTGGTAGGTGGATGATCGTAGGCACAGACATGGCAGAGGCAACGGTGTCCTGGTGTCTGCTGGGGGCAAGTGGAGGGAGCTCCAACATCCAGAAAACCTCTAGTGTAAAGTTCTGTTTGGTTTTCTCCATTACTAGCATGGTAAACTGCTTACCTCAGTTTGTTTGTTTTCCCATTTCAGTGCTCAAATCCTATGATGCTGAGATTTGCTTGTGGCATCATCCATCTCTGGTGCCCAGACAGTAATTCCTTTGTAAATTCTGTCCCATTCAAAGTAAATTAAGGTTTTCACGGTTGGGGTTAAAGGGCTTTAAGAACATAGTTGAAACTGTTTATTCCTGGGGGCGTGTTATAAACAGAGTTCCTTCCTCCTTTCTCATTATCTTTCCTCATATTGACTTTTCAGTTGCCCTACTTCCAGGTTTAGATTTATTTTTAAAGACTTGGAATTTAGAACAATGAACGAATAAGGTAGTTGCAGGGCATTGTGAAATGGAGTATCTTCGATCACTCATGATCTTATCCCTTGGGAGTTTAAGAAATGCTTAAAATGTAGGTGTCAGAATCCCACCCACCCAGTGACAAGTAGGGGAAGAGATCTGCCATTGCAATTGTGGGGCAATGTGACATAGATCCTAAGAGTGACATAGATCCTAAGAGTGTGCTTTGCTGTCAGAACTCCAGGGAGCAAAGCCTGATGCCCTTTCCAGCACTGGGACCTTATGCAATTGGCTTGAAATGTTCTTGTCTCCCTTTTCTTTTCTGTGATATGGGATAATAATGCCTCCCTCATTGCGTTATTGTGAGAATTAAATGGGGGTACTACAAATATATGAATATAATAACCAAAGTCCAAAAAACCAGAGTCCTGCCAGGAAATTAGTTAGAAATATTTGCAAACCTTTGCTCAAATAAAAAAAGCAAACACTTCCCAGGTTATTCTGTGTTATCAAATTTGAAGAACCACTGCTTGTAAATATTTTAAAGTACATTTTTATGGTCCAAGCCATTCTTTTGGCACAAGAGCAAAACATTCAGAATTAAATGAGAAATTTAAGATTTTAAACAGTATACTTGTTTAAAAATAATACCATAACACATGCAGTCTAATATAGAAAGCATTGTTTTAAACCTTTATGGGACCAGTCAGCATTTCAAAAATCAGTAATCAATGACCTCCCATAATGACTTAATGTTGTGTTCACATGCTGTGTCTCATCTTCTTTTAGTCTTCTCTAATTTCCCTTTATTCTTCATTTCCATCCCTTTTCCATTCTCTATTTTTTTCCTCTCCTTATGCTCATTTTAAGCACCTTTCTCCTTGGTTTAGCTTTCTAAACTGGGAATAATTTCAAATGGAGGAAATATTTATATTTGCTCCATTGATTGAATAACATTACTTTTCTGTTTATTTCACTGGTTGAATAAAGTTGACTCTCTTGTACATTTATTTGCCAAAGTAGTTGAGCATTTTTATTCATTTCTCTTAAAATGCTCTAAATTTAATTGGTTTTATTGGTTCTTTACTTAATTTTAGATTAAAAATCATTGAAAAGCTTCCAAGTCCTGTTTTAAATTTTAAGATCTCAGCATTATAATGACTTTTTAATAGAATATTTTTTAAAGGCAAACAATTCCAAGATGATTTGCAACCATGGTGCCAATGAGACTTTGTTCACAGCTGTACACATCTGGCCTCCAGGGCTCTTAGTCAGTTGTTCCCATGGTGCTTTAGGAAACTCTGGATTTGTACAATAGCTCATCTTAATTTGCCAGACTGAAAGGACCTGGAATATGAGGACGATGTCTATTCCTCAGTTACTGACTTGCAATGGACTTGCAGTAATGTTTATTTAAAAAGGTGAATATGGGCATTTTTTGTATTGACTTTATTATTTTCACTTGTTGACAGCTGAAAGTCTGTAATTATCACTTCATGATCTTTGACATTTTGCTGCCTGATTCCTTAGGAAGCAGACATAAAAGGCATGGCATCTTGTCATCATGAAATGGCTGGAAATGGGAGGTGGCAGGTGGCCCTGTTGTGTTGCTTGGTGATTACTGGATTATTGGCCGTGAAGACAGCCACCTTCATCCTTCGAATGAGAAAGGAATGATCTGTGTCTCTTAAGTAAATGAATAAAACATATTCAGCCATGTCTGCAGGGGAAAATCAATTTCATTTTAATTAGATAACTGATTCGTGACACCCCAAAGGACTCTGAATGCTAGGATGCTTTCTTCATGTATCAATGGTAACTATATACAAAGTTCTTTAGAAGAAAATTTATTACAGTTTCTCATTAAACCCAAGGAAACTAAAATTGGAAATTAATATATAATTAAAATCATAAAGTACCTCTTTTTTTACTTTTAGTGATTATTTGTCTTCTGCATGAGTTGAATTTTGTTCCCCCCAAAATTCACAGGTTGAAGCCCTAACACTTAGTATTTCAGAACATAACCTTATTTGGAGATGGAGACTTTACAGAGGTAAGTAAGTTGAAGTTTGGTCATTACGGTGGGCCTTAATTCAGTGTGACTAGTGTCCTTATAAAAAGGGGACATAGGGAGGTAGAAACAGACAAACATAGAGGGAGGATGATGTGAGGAGGCACAGGGAGAAGCTGGCCATCTGCATGCCAAGGAAAGAAGCCTAGAACAGAACCTTCCCTCACAGCCTTCAGAAGGACCAACCCTGCCAACACCTTGATCTCAGATTTCCAGCCTCCAGAACTGTGAGACAATAGATTTCTGTTGTTCAAGTCTTCCAGTGTGTGTTACTTTGTTATGGCAGCCCAAGAAGACTAATGTACCTTCCATCGTCAAAGGGAACTCCTCCCATGCCAGGAATTGAGTGGCTGAGTGACTGCTGTTGCTCAGTGTCTACCAAGTTTCTCCTGGCCACCAAGAAACTGTCAGCCACCCTGTGCCCACTTATGGATATCTTTCTTCATGGGCCTGTCCTTTGAGCATGAGGCTGCAGATTACGTGGTTTCCAGTCTCTGAGATGTGGATCCGTGACCTCCCTTACCCCATGTGATGGATTGAGCTTCAGTTATACTCCTATTCCTCCTCCAGGAGAAGTCAGTCCCTCATTCCCAACCAACCTGTGATCACAGGTCTTAAGATCAGCATGTTGCATTTCTAGGATCTCAAGACTTTTTCCTACCTTTATTACTAAGGATATTCTAGATCTTCTAATTCAGGAGCTGCCTATCCATTTCCAAGAAACGAGTCTTTCAAAACCCATCTTCAAGCACCTAAATGAAGCTTTTTAATTTGCCAGTAACGTATGTTACAACTAGAAATCTGCAAGTTGTTACTTCTGAAATTCTTTCTCTTTCTCTCTCAGTCTCTCTCTCCCGCCTCCCTCACTCTTTTTCTCCCTTCTCTCTCCTCTCTCCTCTCTCTCCCTTTCCCTTTCTTAGAACACATTTTATGTTCCACATTTTCTAGATCATCTCTTTCCAGTGTGTCCTCAAAATAAAAAGATACCAGCTTATTTAAAATAATTTTCCTATCATAGAAATCAGGTTCTTGTTCCTACTTCTTTATTTCTATGTGTTTTGTGTGCCTCTAGTCAGTTGCCTTTGGCATGAAAATGCATTGGTCCTGCTAAGGAACATCATTCAGTTGTGAGGCATAGAGTTTCTGGAGACTATTCAAGCCAGGTGCCTCAGATAGTAAAATCGCTACTCTGGTTAGATTCTTAATTAGCTCTCCTATTTATCTTTTCTTCTTCTCTTGGTCTCTATCCAAACTTGGAGCCCCAAGGAAGATATCTTTTAAAAACCCTCAACACTGATTAGCTTCTACACATCCCTCGTGAGATAAAGTTAAGAGTACAACGTAAGAAATGTGTCGAGAAAAGATCTTTCTTCATTGCCGGCAGTTCCGCTTGAGACCTAAGTGTTATCTCAAATAAGCAGAATCCAAATTCAACCTCAGGTAAGAATATACTTGCTGTCATCCAGAAATATTCTTCAGGCTCCTAAAATAATTAGAATTGGGGAGGATTTGAGAATAGATTTGATTCCAATAAATCAGACTGCAGTGAGCCCATAGACTTCATTAATTTACTCATTCATTTATGCATCTATCTATATATCAGCACACCTGTTCAGAATGAGTAACACCTATTCTGTACAATACTCAGGAGAGCAAATTAAATGAATAGAATAAATGAGTGAATGAATGAAATCAGTGAAATTTGCAGTAAAACAAACCTAAATGTGAATCATAATTCTTTTGCTTACGAGAGGTGACCTTTCATAAGCTATTAAATTTTGTTTGCTTCTGTTTTAACAACTGGAAAATGTGAATGATAATTTATGGCATATATTTCTTAGGAAAATTAAAGAAGATTGTATGTGTAAAATTCCTGGTAGGGTTTTTATTTATTTTTTTTATTTCAAAAATTTAGGGGCTATAAGTGTTTTTGTTACATGGATGAATTGTATAATGCTGAAGTCAAGGCTTTCAGTGTACCTGTCACCAGGATAGCAAACATTGTACCTGATAGGTATATTTTTATCCCTCACTCCTTCCCACCCTCCGCTTTTCTTATTAATAGTTTCCAATGTCCATTACATCTCGTTATGACCGTATATATCCTACATTTATCACCCACGTATAAGTGAAAGCATGTGGTACCCGGTTTTACATTCCTAAGATACTTCACTTAGGATAATGGTCTCTAGTTCCATCCAAGTTGCTGCAAAAGCCATTGTTTCATTCCTTTTTATGATTGAGTAAGTACTCCATGGTGTATTCATTCCACATTTTATTTATCCACTCATCAGTTGATGGGCAGTTAGGTTGGTTCCATATCTTTGCAATTGTGAATTGTAGTATAAGAAGCATTCAGATGCAGGTGTCTTTTTGATATGGCAACTTCTTTTCCTTTGGGTAGATACCTGGTAGTGGGATTGCTGGATTCAATGGCAGGTCCACTTTTAATTGTTCGAGGAATCCCCATACTGCTTGCCATAGCAGTTATACTAGTTACATGTTTACTTTCCTGCCAACAGTATTTAAGTGTTCTCTTTCCACCACATCCTCAACATGTGTTGTTTTTTCACTTTTTAACAATGGCCATTCTGACAGGGGTAAGGTGGCATCTCACTGTGGTTTCTGGTAGGGTTTTTAAATATTTGCTAGTTCTGCTACTTTCTCACCCTCCCATCTAGCTGATATGTTGCTCCAAATCCCTTTGTTTTGATCTCTTTTTATTCAGGAAATCTCTCTTTACCTGGGAAGCTTTCTTGGACTACATTTGCTCAACTTCTTAGTGTTGTGTCAATGCTTTCTCCTCTATCAGCTTGCTTTCGATTGTCAGTAGTCCTGAACTTGAACTTGTCTTTTTATACTTTTGTGTGATCATATCTACCTCCCTTTGGCCTGGAAACTAGAAAGTAAAATGAAGTAATTATCAGGGTGGACTTTCAGAGAAGTGTAATGAAATTGATGAACATATTTGAAGTAATGGGATTTTGTCAGAGAAAAATCTAGAAAAAGCTTCCTAAAGGAAGCATTTTCTGAGGTGGATTTTCAAGTTTAGATCTTTGGAGTTCAGTTGAATTGAAAAAGATTCTCAGGGAAGATCTAAGAATTTATAAAAAGTTAAGGAATTAGGATGAAAGAGTTTTTTTTTTTTTCTTTCAAGGAACATAAAACATTTTTAGTATCATCAAAGTCTAAAGTGGTGGTATGAAGCTGTAGTAGATCTTAGATACTGATTCTTCTGGTTTTGGTTAATCATGCCTAGAAAACAATCTAATGAAAATTTATTTTAAACAGAATTGAATAACTGGAATCAAAACAGGTTCTGAGAATGCTTTAACCCCTATTTAAGCCAATATTTCCCACTTTGTTCTGCTGATATGTCTTCATTCTTTACCCTGCCTCCAATCATTCACTCTCCACCCTCCCAACCATCCTGATCCATCTTTCATGTTACTAAGGCAGTACCTGCAAAGAATGGTACATAGTCTCTGACGTTATAGCTCACCTGTGGGAAGGGTATAATAATTATTACAAAACTACTGTGAGTTAAATATGATAACATGTGCCATGTATAATGCTTAGCTCAACACTTGGCTAAATGCTTTAAATGCATATTAAATACTTGTTAAATATTATCTACTATTACCATTTAATAAGAGAGAAAAATTAAGATTCCTCATTGTGTTCCAAATTTAAACATTATACCCTCTAATCTATTGTACCTGAAGTTTTTGTTAAAGAACTAGGAATGCTTTTAGGTACTTTCCTAGTTTCAAAGAACTCTCCAAGGCATTTGCACTACTAGAATGAGTCAATTATCGTTAGTTCAGTGACAACATAGTTAAGATGTTAATACTTACAAGTAGAGTGAATTAAAACTCACAAGCTATGGCAAACATAGCTGACAACTTTAAGCTAACAAATACATCTTATCAAATGCAGTTTTCTATAACAAAGACTTATAGTCTCGTGTTTCAATGTCAAGAGTTCTTGAAACTATTATAATAAACATTTCAAAATTATAGAAAATCAATCTGCACTTTTTGGTAAATAAATTTAGACAGAACTTCACCTTTATGATGAGGTATAGAGGACTTAATTCCTTCCTAAGGCAACACCACTGGACACCAGCGAAGGAACTGGCTCCATTGCTTTAAAAAAACTCTGGCTTTAACTGGCTAGAATAGGGCTACTCATCTTTGTCATATGCCATCCGGAATGAGGCTCAAATCCAGGATTCTAAGAGCAGGCTGTACCCTCATGACAAGAGCTCTCAATAAAGTTTGGACGAGGCTTTCCTCTGCCTGGTAATAGGCAACTACAAAAACGCAGCTGGCAATATACTTAATAATGAGACTAAATCCTCCTTCCCCCTAAGATCAGGGACACAGAAAGGATGTCTGTTTGACCACTTCCATTCAACATTGTACTGGAGATTCTACCCAGTATAATTTCACCAAAAGAAAAAAGTCATACATATTTTAAAGGAAGAAAGAATATTGTCCTTATTTGCAGATGACATAATGGCATATATAAAACATATGAAATAATTTATAGGTATCTGGCAGGACTAATAAATGAATCAGGAAAATTACAGGATATTAGATATAAAAAATAGAATTCTGTCTAAAAGTGATAAACAAATAGAAATTTCAGTTTAAAAAATTATGTTTAAAATAGCACCAAAATCATAAAATACTTAGCTATAAATCTAAAAAAACATACTTAGGATTGCAGAATTTGTATAGTGAAAGCTACGACATATTGCTGACAGGCATTAAAGAATGTTTAAATAAACAAAAAGATATATCATGCTCATAGAACAGAAGACTCAATACTGTTAAGATGCCAATTCTCCCCAAATTGCCCATAGATTTAACATAATCCCAAACAAAATCTTATCAGGGATTTTTTTTTCCTGTAGGAATTGGCAAATTCATTCTAAAATGTATTAACATATGAAAGTGCACAAGGAACTAGAATTGGCAAGCAATTTTGAAAGTAAAGTACAAAGTTTGAGGATTCACAATCTGATTTCAAGGCTTCCTACAAAGGTATAATAATTAAGATATTGTGTGTCTTGGCCTAAGGATAGACATATACATCAATGGAACAGAAGTGTGATTCCAGAAATCTATACAAGTATGATTAGCAGACTTTTGACAAACGTGTCAGGATAATTCAACGGGAAAGGGCAGTCTTTTCAACAAATGGTCTTGGTATTGTTGGACACATCCATATACAAAAAAAAAAAAAAAAGAAAATTAAAAAAATGTTAAACTATCTGAACTGTCTACTCATAGATTTTTGGCTAAAATAAACCTCATCAAAATTAAAAACATCTGTTCTTCAAAGACTTTGATAAGAAAATGAAATTATAAGCCACGAGCTAGAAGAATATGTTTGAAAAACACATATTTTGATAGAGGACTTGAACCATGGGTGTACAGTGGACTCTTTAAAATCAATTATAAGAACATAACTCAAATAGAAAACAGTCAAAAAATTTGAGCTGACACCACTAAAGGAGAGATAAAAATTCACTCTAAAAATAAATTTAAAATGACAAATGACTCTATGGAATAATGTATAAAAGATAACTAAAAAGAAGAAATTCAAATAGGTCTGTGTTATACAGCTATTAAGTGATGGAGTCAGGGTTCAAATGGAGCCATCCTAAACCCAAGAGCCATGATCCTAACTGCCATGCTAAATTGAAATCACATATACCCAACAATTTCATCTACATATACCTTCCAGAAGCCCTAGACGTATTCCTTCCCACATGGCTTGTGATAGTAAAAAATAAAAATAGTAGGGAGATAAATAAAATAGAGTATTTTTCTATGGTAGAATTCTATAAAGAAGTAACAAGGAAGAAACTAGATCTTTATATCATAGCAAAGTGGGTGTTTGCACAAACTCTGACATCATGTCAGTGTCTGGGTCCAAATCCCATCTTTGCTACTAATTGCACGGGTTACTTCAGGCAGTACCTCAACCTGTTTGTGTCTCAGCTTCTTCATCTATAACATAAGAATAAAAGCAGTGTGTACCATGGAGGATTATTATGAGGATTAAATGAGCTAATATTTGTAATAAAGTGCTAGGAACAGTGCCTACCATTTAAAAGCACTACTTCGGTGGTGATAAATACACAAATATATAAATCTTATGTCAACATGGACATATTTTAAATATTTTATTTGAATAATTTGAATGTTAAAAGAAAGCTGCAAATGTATGTGCAAGAAGATAGCATTACTGTAACTTAAAACAATAATAACAAAACAATAAACTGTATATATCTACAAATCTATGTAAAGAAAATTTCCTGGAAGGCTACTCAAAAATGACTGGATTATTGTGATATTACTGAGAAGATGGGAGGGAGAATCAGACTGAGAGGTTGGCCCACAGGGGCTTGTCTCTGTCATGCAGTGAATGGAGTGGTGGTTATTAGAGGCCGGGAAGGGTAGTGGAGAGGTGGGAACAGAGATTGGTTGGTTAATGGGTACAGAAATACAGTTAGATAGAAGGAATAAGATCAGGTGCTTGGTAACATAATAGGGTGACTATGGTTAATAATAATTTATCACATATTTCAAAATAACTAGAAGAGCAGATTTGGAATGTTCCCAACACAAAGAAATGGTATAAAAGCTTGAGGTGATGGATGTCCCAACTACCCAGATTTGATCATTACACATCGTGTGCTTGTATTCAAATACCACCTGTACCCCATAAATATGTACAACTACTCTGATGCATAAAAATTAAAAATAAAAAAGACAGAGATGAACACGAATCTGACAAAATGGTAAGAATCGAGAGTTTAGGCATTCCAGTAAATTACTGTGAAATTTCCTTTATTACTCAATATAGTTTTCTTTAGTTTTTCCAGTTTTTCACATTGACTTGGGGAAATACAAGTGTAAGATCTTAGAAGGTAAAAAGAACAGAGAGATCTGTAAGCAGCTGTTTAGAAATCAGATACAGTGGCCTTTTTTATATTAAAAGTTATGGATGATGGAGATCTGAAGATGCAAAAAGGGTCAATTTGAAGCAGGAAACACTACAGTGAGGTAAGACGGGAATCAGGGCCTGGAGGAAGCTCAAAGATGTGGTGGGACAACCTCCAAGAAAGCAGCAGCCCAGGGCAGCCTTGCACAGGTATGTGGGGAAGAGGCCATGAGTATGAGCAGAGTTCCCATCAAGTCCTACACTCGACAGTGGGTCCTTCAGTCCATACTTTGCATTAAAATTTAACAGATAAATCCCTTCTGGGTAAGAGAATTTTGAAAGTAAAATCTAGTGAAGAATGACTGTTACGAGGAAGAACCTTTATAGGCTGGGAAATAAAAGGCTCTAATAGGTCTAGAGAAGGCAGTTTTGAAGATAAAATAGAAAAGTCAACAGGATGGAAAAAAGGTATAGGGTGAAACATATGGATTTCTTGTATTTATATCACTGCCTAATATTTGCCTAATTTGAAAGATTTTTAACAGTATCTAGAAATATGGCAATAGAAGATTGTCAGCTTGAAGTCTGAGCTGCATTGCTATGGTGACCTGGAAAAACAATCCCTTTTCAAGTAATTCAGATCATAAGGTGCTTGTGGCAACTGGGTACTCTCATGTTAACTTCATTCTCTGTAGTGTTAGTATTCCTCAACTTCTCAAAAGAAGAAAAAAGAAAAGAAATGTTTTCAGTATTGCATTTTTCCTCTGACATACCCAGATAGTGAATTTTTTTTTCTTAAACACTTTGCCTGTGTATATGGAGCCTATAGAGTATTTTATTAGTTCCAGCAATCCACTTCTGAACTATTAAAGCAACTCTAGTTTTGTTTTGCTTTTTCTTCTTTTCGGAGGGACACATTTATTAGCCTTTGTGAGTAGTTCATTAGCATTTGTACAAAGTACACATAAACTCTAATGAAAAGTGTTAACCTAATTAGGAATAGGCGGAGAGAATGTTAATTGGAATTGACTTATTCCCAAGTTACTTTAATGTTTATGACCAGACATAGGGAGCTAGCCTAGAAGAGCAGGAATTTCTAGATGATAGAAAGTTGTTTTTTTTTTCTTTTAGCATAATCAACATTTAACAGGAAGAGATAAATATTTTCCATTCTAAAGGAATTAAAGGCTGGCATTATAAGGAATCTCATGTATGAAGGGATGGCACATCTTTTTTTAAGGTAAATTTAATAGGTGTCCATTCATAAAGCACAGCTTATTTTACTTCAGTGAATCAGAGTGATGGTTTAAGTATTGCACAAGGGCACTTCACGTGATGCATGCCACACTTTGGATTCTGCATGGGAGAGGTAATCATAAAACAAAGTAACTAAGTGCTCTGAAGCAGCGTGCTTTGGAATAAAGCAAGCTAATTTTCAGGTAGTTAAGGGGGTCTCTTTTCAATGACAATCATGAATGTCATTTTCCTTAGTTAAACCAAACAAAATGTCAGATTCAAAATAAGAAGAATGGGCACACACCAGATAGGAAGGCTTCTTTTTTCTCCTGTTAATCTAAGCATGGACAATCCAGATTGTTTTCTCTTTCTTGAGCTAGAAACTATTTCATAAAATATACTTTAAATGTATAAAGATCAGTAATACATGGAATTCCTCTCTTGAATACTATTCAATGCAAATATCTTTGGGAGAGGTAAACAAGGCTTTATTAGGCTTTTATATCTTAGTGTAAATAAGCTTAATAGATTCTTTTCTGAAACAAATCAAAGTCAAAATTGCTCTTCTATTTGCAAAGTACTTGAAACTTGGCTCTGCATAAAGAAACTGTGGTTATGCCTCAATTTTGCTTTTATATTACTGAGAAATTAGAGGGAAGTTATTGAACCTCTCTAAGACATAATTTTTCCATGTGTGGATTGACAAGGGGATATGAAAGACTCATGAAGCTCTAATATTTCAAGTTCGTAGGTTCAAAAAATGTTAACCATTTCTGAAATGTTATTTTAGGTGTGTATTAATAATTGCAGGTAACAGTCTGTTCTTTCATCAAGAAAAAATTTTAAACAAACTAAAACAAAATGTTAAAAGCCCTGTGAGTTGATTTAGAGCATAAGCATAGAATAATGCCTGCTACAACACAGAATAATCATCATCAGAAAATAAATGCAAAAAACCTTCTATTTAGAGTCTCACTAAAAGGGTGTGTTTATTATTTCTTAAATGATCATGGTCTAAGAAAGCCTCTCTAAGGATGTCCATTGTTACAAACACCAATGGCCATGTTGCACTGCTTAATTCTGATCCTGAGCTCAAGATATGAGTAAAAGGCTTAACTGACAGATCATTGAAGCCACTGAATATAGTTTGTGTTTGAAAAAATCCATTATAGTGTGTTTATAAAAAAATAACAAACTATTTAGAATAGTAACCACAGACTCTCCTGCTAACTTAATGGAAGTGAAGAAAGAGTTTATGTAATTCCATTTGGTAGGACAAGAACACACTGTACACGTAGATAATAAGAGGGAGATGTTGGGAAATGTAATGGCCTATAACATTGAAGGTCAAAACGCAGCTAATTCCAGGGAAATGAAACTGAGTGGCTTCCTCCTAAGTGTACCAGAGTGACTAGATACAATTAAGCATATGAAGATGTGATAAATTAAACTTATGCAATAATGTCGGCAGGCATTCTTATATAAAAGATGAGCAAGGTGGAGGGAGCATCTGGACGGGGGACACACCCAGGTCTAAGAGTATATATAATGTGGAGTCCAGACCATGGCATTAAAATTCAGAGAATCTGCTCAGTGTAACTCAGCTGAACTCATCTCTTCTGTCAACATGCCCTACAACTGCTGCTCTGGAAACTTCTCCTCCCGCTCCTTTGGGGGCTACCTGCGCCACCCAAGCTCCTCCTGTGGCTCTTCCTTCCCCAGCAACCTGGTCTACAGCCCTGACCTCTGCTTCCCCAGCACCTGCCAGCTGGGCTCCTCTCTCTACAGTGGCTGTCAGGAGACCTGCCATAAGCCCACCAGCTGCCAGACGTCCTACGTGGTGTCCAGTCCCTGCCAGACATCCTGCTACCGCCCGAGAACCTCCTTGCTCTGCGGTCCCTGCCAGACGACTTACTCTGGATCCCTGGGCTTTGGGTCCAGCAGCTGCCGCTCCCTGGGCTATGGATCAAGGAGCTGCTACTCCCTGGGCTGTGGATCCAGTGGCTTCAGACCCCTGAATTATGGAGGCTGTGGCTTCCCTTCTCAGAGCTGTGCATCAGGATTCTACCGCCCATCCTACCTGGCTTCTAGGAGCTGCCAGTCTTCTTGTTACAGACCAACCTATAGATCATCCTTCTGTAGGTCAACTCGCTGAATTTTGAGACCTTTGAAGCAAAATGTCTTAGTCTCTACTTAGAGCTGCTATCATAGGCTTTTGCAGCAGTGTTAGCTAACTCCTCTCACCTTCAACTCTTCATCTTTTCTCTGGCATCTAGCACTGGCTGACAAACTATCTCTTTCAGACTGTGAAATTAATGAGTGGCCAAAACATAGAGTCAAATGTCTGTAATTTTGAAACAAGTAATTCATTATTATATAAATTCTTCTTACAAAATGGATGAAAGTTCGATTTTGTTTGACCTAATAAATTCCTTTTCTCTTGCATCCAATATGTGCTCATTGTTTTTTATTATTTTTCTAAGTTTGATTTTTGATGTCTTTGGGACCCCAAGCCCTCAGAGTACCTTTCCTGGGAAAACCGTTTCCCTAGGAAATGTCATCAGGCCTGGTTTATCGAGAGATTCTCTGGGCATGCCACCGACTAAGAGCCAGCAATGAATGTCTTCTGTCATCAAAACTGGTTGGATTTTTAAAAGTGTTATTGAGACTATACCTGTAATGGAGTCACCATTCTCATAGTGTTTTCGAGGAAGTCCCCCTTACATCGACAACCATATTTGGTTTTGAGTATACATTTTCAAAATGATATTGAGTTAGAGTTTGTTCAGAAGATATTGACAAGGTAATTAAATATTTTGAAAACATGTAAAATGTTTTTAATATATAAAATATTTGAATAAATCTGATATGTTGGCATGAAAAAGAGAAAATATGAAGTCTCCAGTACTGGAAGGCATTATGATTGTCTTTAAATATATAAAAAATGGATTATTCAGTGTGTATATGTATGTGTGAGTAAAAGAAACAGAGAGAAAAGAGAGATACAAAGAGGGACTTAAAGGTTAAAACTGTGAGATATGGAAAGTGTTACAGGGAGGCAAATTTTGGCTTGTTATAAAGAAATATATATTACTAAGTTATAAATTTATAAAATCGTTACGATCTGTGTGCTTTTTCTTTAGGTTACCGAGTTCCTCAACAAGTAGAAGATGAATAATCCCTTTTTTAGTGATTTCTGCATCAAATGGGAGTGAAAATTAGATTACTTCCAATGGTCTGGATCTTATAACCTGTCTAAGTATCTTTGGAATCCAATGTTCAGCTGTGATAGTGAGAATAAAAATAAATCCTTGTGGGATGCTATTTAGACATGAGAAAGAACACCTTCTGTGTTTATTTTAATTTGAGCAATTGATTGTTTCAGAGACTAAAGGCAGTGAGAAAATATAGTTAGAACTTCTTCCATAACATATTTAGTCATAATTCTCCACAAGCAAGAGAATAACTATCAAAGATTATCATCCCCTCCAATCATGCCCCATGAGTGTTGATTGTTTTGTCTTCCCTGACACTTTTGCTTTTGCCTTAAGCTTTTCTTGATTGGATCTGAGAAAGAAGAGTATCTTTTCTCTTATACTTGAGACAACAGGCTAAGCGTGGAGGTGTGGGAACTATATCCTGTGAGCACAGAGCCCTCCCCAAGAGACAGAAATAGAGAGATAAACACAAGGGACATAGAGAGAAGCTCTTGGTGACACAGGAGCCTCTGACTCCCACTGACCTTTAAACCAGCTTTACTTGTCTTTCATGTGCTTCTTTTCATTTAAACTAATTAAAATAAAATACAATTTCTGTCACTCACACCCAAAGATTTACAATTAAAAATGTGTCATCAGGTGCAGAGTTACTCATTGACTTTGGTACAAACAGGCCTTAAAATTTTTATTAGTAAGACAAAAAGATCCATGAGCCTAAATTATGACCATTAGCATCCAAGGCAAACTACTAATTCTTTGAATAATGTGGAATGAGTAAAATGTGGACTAAAGAACCACTTGGGAAAACAAACTCAAAGGGTCACAGTAGCATGGTCAGTGAGAAAGCCCTGGGCACTAGACTTTTCTAGCTTCAAGCAAGCAAGGCATCAGGCCCTACAAGGAGTGATGAACACAGAGAAATGTTTAAAACTGAGAACGATCCCAAGATAGAAGGAAGGGCTGTCCAGTGTTGTAGAGGATCTAGCTCTGAAATGATTTGGAGAATTTGCCCTATTTATTGGAATCTTTGAAGTGGGAAGCCAAAACCTGAAACAGGAAAAGAGTAGGAGTGGAAATTGATACATTAGAATATTTCCAATATTTAAACTTCTCAAAGTATAATGTGAAGATTCAGATTTCAGGGATCAGACAAAATGAATATCCTTTGCATCCTCCATTATCTGCATAGTGATCTTTCCTTAGTATCTCCCTCAGTATCTCATCTCTGCTAATCTCCAACTACTTTTGTTTTTCTTCTCTTCTCCTTCCTTCTCTGTCTCTCTCACTCTCTCTCTCTTTCCGTGATTTTTCATTTTGTTTGTGCACTCTGCATTTCTCTCCTCTCTCTAGGTGCTATTATTGAGTTTGGGCAACAGGGAACTGTGAATCGCTGCCTGGGATGGATGATGGTGACAGAGAATGTAATGAAAGCCTGGCTTCCATCATTGGCTAAGAAAAAGTGAAGAGTAAAAAGGGGCATTTGCCCTCAATCTCATTCTGCTCATTCATAATTATCCCAGCCTTATTCTTTTATTAGTAACTCACCAAGTGACATCAGCTCTTTGCTCTGAATTCGGCTCACTCGATATGTCTTGAGCTTTAACTTTGCACTAGAATTCTTCTGTGAAAAATGCTGGGAGCTTAGAAACAACCAAGACCTTCATCTTTAAAGAGTTAGCTCATGTCTAGTGAGAGAGACAGATTTTCTCCTGTTTGGTATGAAGGATGGGTGTGAAGGGAGCACCAGGAAGAGGTAACTGCATAAGTGACGGCGCAGTTGCTTGGAATAGTGCAGTGTGGGTTTGGGAGAGGAAACTACAGTTTCTTTTTTATTAAACTGGGAAATCTGGACAGCAAGAGGTAAGAGATTACATAGAAATCAAAAGTGTGATTGCCCAACCCTGCCGATCCAGAAATAGAGAAAGAAACAGCACTGATGCCTGAGAAAGCCTGAGCTTAGTGTCTGTGGTGGCAAAATGTCAATGATAAATATTTTTAAAAACTTTTCACATCCCATATATGGGAATGGTTCTTTGGGCTCGTGTTATTCTTGGATAGCAAAGTTTATGCGACCAGGGACTTAGTTGCAATTAGCAGTCTAATAAAGTGTCAATACACATAGGGAAGAATTCAGGGGTGCATTGTATATCTCGAGAGGCACTGCAGTCTGAATTAAGGAAACGTCAGTTATCTGTTTTTCAAGTTCAAAATATTTTATCGAGCTACACAATAGGAAATCACAGCCCTCACCATGCCTTGTATACTGCTGCTCTGGAAATTCTCCTATTGTCCCTTTAGGGATCTTTTGATTTCCTAGTATCCTTCTATGTCTGGTTTTTTTTTTTTTTTTTTTTCCTTCATTCATTTACCCTTCTGTCATTTGTTCAATTAATAAACACAATGGGGGTGTGGACTCTGTGCCAGGAACTGGGTTTGGGTTTATCTTTTAGGGTGATCCACCTTGAGGAGGTGTGCTCAGCTACTTCCCTTGATCATTTCCTCCCACGTCGTGGTACCTCTCTTGCGGTTTGCATATAACCCATGTAGAAAGGGACTGTGTCTCTGGTTCCCTCTATGTCTGTTTTTATCCCATCCACTTGTTTACTGCATCTCATTCCTAAGGAGACGGATGTGCAAGTGGGGGCCTCCTTAAATGTTGTACGCTAGGCTCCCAAACCTAGTTCCGGTGCTGTACTGCATATATATTTACTCTCCTCCCCTCGACTTTGACTGTCAAAAGCACACCACCTACGAACTGCTGCCTTCTGCAGTCCTCACCAAACCTCTGGTAAGGAGTCTTTGAGCTAAAGACACAATAGTTGCCACTTCTGGGTTATAGACCCTGTTTCTGCCACCCAAACTACTTTCGTCTGAAAATTGTTTGCACACGCCGGGCGCGGTGGCTCACGCCTGTAATCCTAGCACTCTGGGAGGCCGAGGCGGGCGGATCGTTCTGAGCTCAGGAGTTCGAGACCAGCCTGAGCAAGAGCGAGACCCCCGTCTCTACCAAAAATAGAAAGAAATTAATTGGATAGCTAAAAATATATAGAAAAAATTAGCCGGGCATGGTGGCACATGCCTGTAGTCCCGGCTACTCGGGAGGCTGAGACAGTAGGATTGCTTGAGCCCAGGAGTTTGAGGTTGCTGTGAGCTAGGCTGACGCCACGGCACTCGCCCTAGGCGAGAGTGAGACTCTGTCTCAAAAAAAAAAAAAAAAAAAAAAAAAAAAAAATGGTTTGCACACTTTGCCAACCAGACTGTGTGTATATACGGACTACTCATCAAGCTACCGTATGATCACATTTTTAGTGCAAATACTTCATGAGCCTCTAGTGATTTTAAACTCTACCTGCACAATCAATTATTACCAAATATGAACATTTCCTTTTTGTACTGTGGTCTTTGCCCAGAATGATCATTCGTACTTGTTGTAAGGCAGCCCTTATGGTAGGACAAGCAACCATCTACTTAAAAAGAGAAAAGCAGCCTTTGTCCGTTAACCCTTTCATTTGAATAATCCATTAAAAATTGTTTTAGATCTTAGTAATGTTTCACTTCAAGGTATATTCTTTGCAATGACGTAAATCCTTACAAGTAACTAGAAAACAACAGAGAAAAATTAGCTTGTGAGATTAAAGTCACTAGACCAAAACTGTGCGCTCTATTATTTTTCATTAGTGTTTGTATTCTGGTGTGTGTTTTAGATGCTCTGGGTATTAAAGAAATATTTCTTTTCCTGTGAAATGCACATAAAATTGTCAACCTAGAGATATGTTACTATAGATAGGATTACTGTAGATAGACTGGAGTTTGGGAATCTCTTATTTTTTTTTTTCCTTTATGGAACCATATAAAGGGAAATAGAGCAAGTAAAAGCCATACGTGTTTGGAGATAGGTTATATTCTTGGTTATTTGTTAACTGGATTTTGATCTTATATGCATCAATTAATTTTCTTTGTGTATTACCTTCCTGCTATGTAAAATGAGATGGAACCCCATAATCTGTGATCTCTAAGTTTCCTCCCAACATTACAAATGAGTGTATATTAGCATGTACGTTAGTATGGGGGGTGGGCTATTAATGTCCCCATCACAATTTAAATTCTTCTATGTAGCCTAGGGAAAGAGGAACAGAAAATGTTTTAAATGTGATAAAATGTTAATATAAAACATAATAGTGTTGAGATAAATTTTTTAAAGGTAAAATCACAATTCTTAAATAAATAAAAATAAGCACATATAAAACACTCTAATTAATAAATGTGGAGACCACTAAGATGCTACCACTAGGTCAAAGGATAAGTCACAGAACACCCTTACATAGGTTGTTAGGAATGCTGAAAGGAATTCACAGAGATAGATGCAATGTGATCACTGTTTCCAGAGTACAAATCAATGGTATTCCACTGCACAGAAATTATGTCGTGTCTATGGGCAAGAATCATTTGCATTATTAACAATTTTCTACAAATTACAAAATTGTGCAGTAGTTCAAAAGCAATGAGAAGTGGAGATACCCTGAAAAGTGAACTAGACAGGCCACGTAGTAATTCATTTCACCCCCACTGCAAAGTCCTCAACATTCTTTCCTGACGATGGTATGTGAACTCACAAATGCTAATTAGAAAACACCGTTATACATGTGTTGCAACAGTGTGAATATAATTTTTTCCTTTAATATTAAAACTATTGAAAGGAGAAAAATAAATTATGTACATTATTTCATGGAAAGAACCACTTTACCTTATGCATTTATAGGTTTTTTCCAGCTTTACTGAAATACAATTGAAAAATTAAAGTTATACATATTAAGGAGTATTACCTGATGTTTTGATGTGTGTGTATATATGTATACACACATCGTAAAATGATTACAATGGTCAAGCTAATTAACATATTCATCACCCCACATAGTTTCCATCTCATTTATTTAATCATTTATTCATTTTTGCGGTGAAAACATTTAATATCCACCCTTTCAGCAAATTTTAAGTACACACTGCAATATTGTTAACTATTAATATATTCACATTGCTATATATTAGGTCTCCAGAACTTATTCATCCTGGATAAATGTAACTTTGTACCCTTTGACCAACATCTCTCCATTTTCGCCTCCTTCCAGCCCCTGCCAACTCACTTTCTGCTTCTGTGAGTTTGGCTATTTTAGATTCCATGTAAGTTTTATCATGCAGTGTTTTCCTTTCTGTGTCTGGCTTATTTCTCTTAGTGTAATATTCTCCAGGTTCATCCAAAATGTTTGCTTTTCCAATGACACTGCCCCTACGTGTGACTTGGGGAAAAAAGGACATTATTACATAGAGGTGTCATATTTTGACTCAATCTTTCTACAGCCCCATCCTACCACACATCTCAAATGCTACTCTACTCTCTAGTGTTGTCATCTAGAAAAAAAACAGGTTTCACTTTTTTGAAGTCTGCATTTTACTAAATTGAACAACATTTTATAAATAGGAAAGGGCAAAATACATAGCCCATGTTTTTTTATTCCTTACTACTATGGACTGAATGTTTATGTCCACCCAGAATTTATATGTTGCTGAATGTAGAGGTTACCCAAAGTGATGGGATTTGGAGGAAGAACATTAGGGAGGTAATTAGATTTAGATGAAGTCTCTAGAGTGGAGCCTCCCATGATAGGATTAGGGCTCTTATATGAAGAGGAAGAGACCAGAGCTGTCTTTCTGCCCTGGGAGGATATAATAAGAAGATAGCCATCTGCTAACCAGGAAGAGGGCCTTAGTCAGGAACCAAATCAGCCAACACTTTGATCTAGGACTTCCCAGCCTCCAGAACTGTGAGAAATAAATATCTGATGTTTAAGCCACCCACTCTGTGGTATTTTGTTATAGCAGTTCAAGCTGACTGAGACAATTACCTTTCCGAAATTTTTCTAGCATTAAAAATTTAATCATTAATGGAAGAATTCTTTCTCTGGACTGCAGTAGTGGTTACACGAATCTATACATGGGATAAATTACACGGAACCATACACACGCAAACATGCACAAATGAGTACAAGTATAAACCAGTAAAATTGAATAAGGTCTGTAGTCCAGCTAACAATATGGTACCAGTGTCAATTTTCTGGTTTTAATATTGCTTTTCAGTTAGATAAAATGTCAATATTGGGGGAGGATGGGTAAAGGACTCAAGGACTCTACATACTATAACATTTTTGCAACTTCCTGTGAATCTATAGTTATTTTTTTAAAGTTTAATGAAAGGTAACTGTGAGTTGAGAACATAAGTAGACAATTGATTGGTAGAATGTGTTATAAGGTTTTTAGTGGGCATTTCTGGAAGATTAGTACAGGAGCACAAAAGTCTGTTAATTAAAGCGAGAGTGAGAAGATGTAGTTATTGATGTATGGAAGCTCTTAATCTGCTAAAGGTAGATATAGAAGTAGTAAACGAAGTCAAAGGATTAGAAATTGCCCTACATTTTTCTTTTCCTCCATATTTACCACCTGTCTATTTCAATATTTGTGGATTTCCCTGCAATCTCCATTTTGTTCCTGATGAGACCGGTAATATCACTGTACTCCCATCTCAAACGACTAAAGCTCCTCACTTCAATCACTTTAACCACTTCTCAACTTTAGTCACTTGGAACACTGGTCTTCAAGGATTTTAATAGATTAGATACAAAGTTTATATTTCTATAATTAATATTAGACATGCCAAATTAATCAGGTTTGTTTTCTTCCTCTTTAAAAGTTTGTTAATATGCTCAAGTAATTATGAATTTCCAAGATGGGGAGGGGGATGATAATAGTTCTCCGCCTCTCTCTTCCTGACAGTGGAGTTGAATGAGACACAACACCCATTTTCCCACGTTTCTTTGGGCCAGACAATATTGTAATTTTCAGTCAAAATCAATTACAGTCAAAATCTGTACTCAAAGTAATGAGTTATTGCCCTCATTTCAGGGAATTTCTGCAGTTGGACAATATCTAAATTTGTCTCTGATATACACTGTATTTTTGGTACTTTACCAGCAAAATAGCCCTAGTCATGTAATTGAGGGGGAAGTTGTTATCACACTCATAATCATAAAACAAAGTGAATGGTGGCTGATTTTGTGTTTTTAACAGCTTACTCATTCTATTGGGCAAATGATCACAGAGGTTAATGTCTTGACTATAAAATTGATTCCAGAGACTTCACTTTCTGTGTTCTACAGATATTGCAAGGTGAAGAGGTGCCATGGACTGTTCATATTCTCCAGCTTATAAACCAAATTTGAAAAATGCTTTAGCTTTGACAATTTTAGGGTGATTTACCATGGTCTATTATTATCCTAGGGAGAACAGAGAAAACTGTCTTAGTACATCCATGGGTGCTGCAAACTTCATTCTGTGAGAATGATGTAGAAATATTCTGTTAATCAATTGTCAACACATGGAGAGGAATGACTTGTATAGCAAGCCTACATTTACTGAAGTTGGGAGATGGAATTCTACTCAGCAAGTTTTTCATTTTCAAATTCTAGAGAGGGAAAGAATATGTGTATGAATTCTAAAATGACCTGGGTTTTGCATTCCCGTGCCCTACTTTTTGTCATGTCGTCTGGTATTCTGCCTGGGACAATCTCTTCTATTCCTCCAATTTTGCCCTTCTTCTGAGTAGTTTTAAGTGATAAAGAGCTTAATTATAAAACTTCACCTCATCTGTATCATGCATTTTTTACCTTTATATTGTGGCTTAACAGACATAGAAGGTAGGGTTGAGTAATAAAATATTTACAGACAGAAAGACCTAGTCTCACTTTCTGGCTTTGTAAGTTTTTGTTAAAACAATTTTTAACAAATTCCTTAGCATGGCTCTCTGTTTTTATCTTAAAAAATTAGATAATTCATAGGGCTATTATGAGGAATATATATATGAGAATTATGTTATATAGAGTAGAAACTTTTAGATTCTGAATTTCTTGAAGGTACTGTACCTCACACATCTTTGTTCTTCAGAGAACATTCCCATTGATCTATAATGTGATTGTCATATGTTCGTCAATTAGTGTTCATATGTTAGTCTCCTTTTAGCAATCAGGAGGAACATAGACTGGACTTTGGTTGGCATTACTAAGATTCCCAGAGGGCATCGTTACCTCAAGCATAAACAAACCAATTGTTGCTTTCTCAACTGTGGATAAAAATAAATTTGTGTTCCAAAGTATACTTGCAACTAAATATATTTTCCTTCCTAAATCTTCACTAATTGTTATGTTGGGCCTGAGTAAAACATGTAAAAATGCATAAGCCTTTCTTAAAAGAATCTTTTACCTGCTGAAATACTAGTATGGACCAATTCCTTCTAACGACTGCAGCATATGATGAGAGCCACTGACAAGACAGAAAAACACTAACATTGAAACAGAGTGCCACCTAGCACCCATCAGGCTATCAGCATAACTAACAGATCTTATTCTTGATGGTAACAAATCAATCATTACTCTACCATGATTCTGTCGGGAATGCCAAACAGGGCATTCCTTATTAATGGCCTTGAAGCTCAAGATGAATGAGCACCACGAGTTATCATCTTTGCCTGTTGAACTTTAAAGTCTTTCCAGTACTGATAGAGAATGAAAGCACATTGCGCTCACGCTGATGAAATCAGGCAAGGTTGATACGGTCCAAAGGAGTTCTGCCCGTTAATAGGCATATGATTCCTGAATGGCTAGGAGTCTTTGGTAAGCCCTAAATTGATTATTAACAGTACCCCTTCTTCCTAAAATGCAAGTAGAACTAGAATGGCTCTAGTGGTAGGCACACAGTTTGTAAGGATCAACCTCATTAAAAAAGACAGAGGAGTCTGAGCTGCTGGGCCTATTGACCCGCTGACATCCCGAGTTGTTCCTGGGTTCCTGAGCTGTCCTCCAGGTAACAGGACTGCTTGATCATTAGAATGTCACACTCAGGGTCCCCACTTTGATTTCTCCACCTAGAGGATGTTCTGAGTTTTTGTGCTTTAGAAACATTCCTTAGAAGATTTAAGTATTAAGATAATAATGTATTCTTTTTTACCTATACATTAGTCTGCCTGCTGTGAGTGAGCCAATTTAAACTGTGTAAGTGTGTGAAAGTCCTGAAGAACTGTGTATGCACTATGTATATCTGAATCCCTGTCTCATTTCCTTAAGTGTAGAAGGGAGATAGCGATAGTATTTATATCACAGGATTATGATGGGGAGCAAATTATAAGACATGTGAGGCAACGTGAAGAGTTCCTTGAATATATAAAACACTATATAAATGTTAACTATTATTATGCTATTATTATTATGCTATAAATGTATGCTACTTATGGCCAAAAAATAAATGTACATGGGTGCTTTGACGTAACTCTCTGATTGGGTGAGCCATAAAGAAACATCATATTCTTTTATGCATCCTAAAATAAAATATTTATCCTCTCAATTCCTAAATGTTTTAAATATCCACTAGAGTACAAAATAGTGTGCGCAATTCCTTCCCAAATATCATAAATATGTTTCAATTTACTTCCTTTATTATATACATATATATTTATGCTGGGTGTAACCTAATTTATCATTTCCTTAATACTTTTGCTATCCATTTTTTAAAAATATTTATTTTATCCTATAATCCTTCTGGATAGATCCACTCCTCTGCCATTAAGTCCTGGCCTTTTTCAGTGTCTTCTTTTCACTAGGCCACCACATTGCTCTATCTAGGTTCATCTTTAGATATAATGAATGCTCACTCCCACATAACATGGAAATGTGACTATCCGTAACATTGCTTTGAAAGTTTTTATTTGTTCAGCAATTTTTAATGTGCTTGAAGAAAATAATTTGGCATTTGCTTATAAACACGGTCCCCAGGGGCCATTAAAAATTCACACACTATAAATTTGATAGCAGATTAGTTTTTTAAAGCATTTGGGCTGAAATTTCCATCTTCTTTGCTACTATAATTTAAGTCCACTTATATAAGGCATTCCTTCCTCACCCAGCTGGTAAAGAGAGACAAGCGGAATTATTTTTTCATAAAACTCATTTGATTTTTATGGAGTATCGTGATCATACAATGATATCTTTGTCTTTTATGCACCATTTATATCAAATATATTAATTGTTAGTGAATATAAGCATATGCTTTATTATAATATGGCAAGCCACATTAGGAATGACCTAGGAAAGAATCATAATAAAATATAATGCCAGAATCAGGGAGAAAGAACAGAACTGTATCCAGCATCCTGCAAATGATTCTCTCAGTCACAAATCAAGCTGGCAAGGATGCTCAACTGCTTTGAGTATGCAATAATCATCTGAAATCCAAGACAGCAGAGTAAACTGGCTTTTGGCTATAAAATACAAGTATGCATATTTACGATAGTATTAATCTATTAAGTTGAAATTAAACAACACGCTAAGGAGATTTTCTTATGCAAATTGTAGTGTAGAAGGATATTAAACTTGGCTATCAAAAAACCTCACACCCAGAGGGTCAGAGCACATAATCCCCTAGGCCAAGAAGTGACATTCAGACACCCTCTGACTGAAAAAAGCCAGAAATAATGCTTATTTCCAGAGGATGGTCTCTGGGCTATGAGTCCAATGAATTCCAATCTCTACGTTGTAGATTCAGTGGTTCCCAAAGCTTGAATTACAGTCCCAACTTCTTGCTACACAAACTACTTCTCTACTAGTTGATTATTTTAAGTTGACAGTCTACAGGCCCAGCTTCTATAAGTCAGCTTAATGCCTCTTCATTCTCCTCCCAGGAATGCTGCTTTCTCTCATAGTCATCTAGTACAAACCCTGTTTCAGGAATGAGCTAGCCACCAGCTACTTAGTTTCTCTGAGAGAAACATGTTCCTGTTATTGTACAATCAAAAAAAAAAATGGTCAAAGTTGAGAAATTAACTTAAAATTTTATATGTCAGGTAATAAAAGAAGCTACCAATAAGAAAAATTATGGGGTTATTTCTTGTGCTCTTGTTATTCTACAATTTGACAGAAATGTTGCTATTTAATAAACTAACCTTTTAGGGAATACAAACATGAACATTTTTCCTTGATTTGTTAGAGTTATTAGCTTACTGGGGTTGCATTCTTTTTAATATGACAATTACTATTTGGATATCTTTGGCTGTTGATTTTGCAAGAAGCAATCTGTAAAATCAGAGCAAGGACAGCAGAACAAATTCTATAGTCTAAAATAACTTCTAATCAAAGAATTATTATTTCCTACATAAAATACTAACAAGATTCAAAATAACTCAGAGTATGTAAATTTCAAGGACTTATGACTTTATTCAGCTTTGCATGGTAGCTTAATCGTCCTACAGAACAGAAAAAGTGATTGAATTTAATGGACTAGGACACACTTTCTCTAAAGTCACTTATCTTTTCTTAAGATACTTCCATTCATTTTCCAGAAGACTGATAGATACAGAGATGATGAAATCAAATTTTCCTCCAAGAAATTGACTCTGGTTGCAGTGCGAACAATGGATTGGAGGGTCACATAGAAGTAAGGGTAGGCCCTGGGGTTCAAACCTGGGCAGTATGATCCAGTGGACTATATTCTTAACTGCAAGGCTCAACTTCCTCCCATAAAATGGTTATTAAAGCCAAGGAAAATACATAGAATGACATGAGAAGGGGACCTAGAATGACAGTCTGAGGCAGATCAAGGTATGTCTCCTTTAGGGATAGGACCTCTCTCGGACTCACCTCCATATCCTCACTTCTCACCATAGAGCCTATACTTTAATCCATGCTTGCTGAATTCTCACAAAATGGGTCTCTCTAGCCTTCAAATTCCACATGAATATATTGAAAAATTTGGACAGGATGGTTCAGTTTAACAAGTGTTTATTTAGCATTCACTATGTTCTATGCATTGTTGAAACTGAGGCCATTTCCAAGTTTAAACACACAGACACACACACACACACACACGCGCACACACACCAACAACTGCCCTGAAACCCCCCCGCCACCACCACCATCACACACACATACGGTCTCTGGTAGTAGTTGAGCAATGAGTTACTTAAAAGCCCGGGAGGACATTTAACTTGACTTCTCTCCGACATTGAATATCTTTGACCACTTTCCTTCGTTTGTAACACATATTTAACTTGACTTTGGTACTTCGCTGGCTATTCTTCTCCAGTCTTTTGTGGGCTCCTCTTCCTTTTCTAATTCCTTAAATGTAAAGTCTTTTTAGGGTGTCATCCTAGGCCCCCTTCTTATGTCATTCTACATATTTTCCTTGGCTTTAATAACCATTTTTATGGGAGTAAGTTAAGCATTGCAGTTAAGAATACAGAACCCCGGGGCCCACTCTTACTTCTTTGTGACCTTCTAATCCATTGTTCACACTGCAACCAAAGTCAATCTCTTGGAGGAAAATTTGATCTCATTATCTCTATATTTATGCCTATCAATGTCTTCTCATTGCTACATATTCACATTCTCTTATCTAAACCAATGATTAAAGATGAGTTTTAGAATCCAGAGACTTTGGGATCTTAGAGAGATGTTAGAGTAGATAAACCATACATTGTATAATACCCCAAGTAGTATCTGGGGCAACACCCTGCAATCAGAAATACTAATTTATTTCTGAGGCACAGCACAAAGATATCCACACTAAGCAGACACAAAAAAAGAATATGCATAATTTCCATTAGTTTGAGCCACCTGATTCCACCTAAAGAGACTAGCTCATGTCATCTTTAACCACCACGCCTGGCTAATTTTTCTATTTCTTGTAGAGATAGGGTTTCGCTCTTGCTCAGGTTAATTTTGACTACTCCTTACCTGAGGATTCAGAATTGAATAAGGAAGAACACAGTTGCTTCTTCTCCCCCACCTCCATTTTAAAGACTATAATTCAGAAGGGTGCCACTCAAAGAGTGAATCATAGACCAGGCTAAATCAATGATGTCACCAAACATACAATTTTGTTAAGCTGAAATTTTTAATCATTCAAAACTTCTTAATGAAGGCAGTCATGCATTCATTTACATGTTAATATACACTACTTATCTCATGGCTAATTGGTGAACTTTCAAGGCTTGGCTTTGTGTAGCACTGCTCTAGTCCAGAGGTCGGTCTAAAAAATAAATATTTAAAATGTTAGAGTTAAGTACAGAGAAGATAAGAATCATAACAGGGAAATTAATTTATCCTGAAACATGGTAGTCAGAAAGTGAGAAAAGGCTTAATTATTTTAATCCAGATGATGAAAGAACATTCAAGACAAAGAGAATAAATAGCACGTCCTTGTAGCAGGAACAAACTTGAGATATTTCAGTGAGGAACAAAGGCCAATGTGTTTGTGCAAAAGGGAAAGATCACGGCATGAAGATGAAGTTAGGGACAAGGGCAGGGATGTGATTATGCAGCCTTGCAGATCATGTAGAGGATTTGTGTTTTATCCTCAGTGTATGAGAAGCAATCAGGAGGCTGTAATCAGGAGAGTGACATGACCAGCATTTTGTTTTAAGAAGACCAATCAAGCAGGTGTATAGAGAAATGATTGGAGGAGACATTTTTTTTTTTTAAAGAGGCAGGTGATTTGGCACCTTTTCAGTGGTCCCACCAAGGAAGGAGACAATTTTGGACTAGAGCAATTGTTTTCATCCAGAGCTGACTCCCTCCCTCCAGGCAATTTTTGGAGGCATTCTTAATTCCCGTAATTCGAAGGAGGAGGTGTGCTACTGGCATCTAGTGGGTAGGGGCCAAGGATATTGCCAGATACCTTACAATGCACAGGATAATTCCCCACAACGAAGAAGTATACGAGCCCAAATGCCTGTGGTCCAAGGGTGGAATATTTTGGACTAGATGGAAGGCAATAAGAGGACTGGATAGAAGTAAGATGGATCTGGAAAATAGAATGGGTGATGTTTAGGATAGATTGCATATGCTAGGATTCCAAGGTTTCTATGTTAAACGATTAGGTGAGTGGAAATGCTTCTTATTAAGATGAAAAAATGTTTTTTATTTTCTTATGGAAGAGCTAAAGTTTAGTGTCATATACATAAAAGTCTGTTACCCTTATGAAATCTCCAAATGGAAATGGCAAGAAGTAATTGGATGTCTAGCTATAAAATTAAAAAAAGAAGTACAGACTAACAATATAAACTTGAGCATTTGAATGTCACAGAAAACGGAAAATATTTTAAACCATGGAGGGGAAGTGCCTCCTCTACAGAGAGAATATGTCCAGAGACCGGCACCAAATCTTAAGGAACATTATGAACAGGAACCCAACTAAGGGTAACAAGGAGTTAGGTCAAAGTTAAATAAAAGGCCAGGACTGTGATGTCACAGAAGTGCATGAATGAACATGTTTCAAGATTGAGGACACAGTCACCTGTGTTGAATGTGGTTAAACATTTGTATGGGATCATCCTAAAAATGTACATTGTATTTGGCAAAATCAAGGCCACTGCTGACCAGGTTAGAGCAATTTCAGAAGAACTTTAAATCAGATAGTAGCAAGATGGTTATTGAAAAGAAGTGAGATAGTTGACAAGCTGCACAACTCTGGAGAATTCTTACTCACAAAATAAGAGCTGTAGATTCATAACAATGGAGGAAATGGTTCTATTTAAAATTTTTGGGTTGAGGAGGAGATTGAGCATGTTTATAAGGCTGAGAAAAAAGAACCATTAGAATGGATGAGAATGAAGCAATTGGAAAGAAAAGGAAATAATAATTGAGGAAAGCCTCAAAAGTAATTTTGCTTGGGGTGGGGATGAGGGTCCCCAAGGATCACCCCAAGTACTAAAAATTTTTGTGAGAGATTTTATCTTTTGAAATGAACATATTGATATAGTCTGAGTGAGGAAGATATAGCATCTCAAATGAGACACTCAAAATAGGAAATCAGGGAAACCTACTTGCAAGAATATGTACAAATGTAAGATTCATGAGACAGGGCTGTGTCTAGGGAAATACAAAGTGAAGAGAGTGTAAGCCGTTCTCCTAAGGCTTACATAGAAGAGAGCCTTGGACCAGAGATCCAGAGACCGGCATTCCAATCCCAAGGTTGCAGCTTTTTGGCTGCATGACATGGTTTCCTCACAGGATAAATTATTGTGCTATGCTTATAACTCCTTCAACCAGGTCATAAACATGTGGTGAAGCATTAGTGTGGAATCCAAGAAAGCATTTTCAGACCTATACAACTTAACAAAAAGGTGACACGACGTGATGCAAAGTATTTTGGCAAAATTTCTTAATTTATTAAGTATGTAAACATAGAATTTGACCTATCTCAAAGTGTGTGGACATATGTATGTATATGTTCACACCCATAATAAATATATTTAAATGTGTTAAAATTCTGAGATGGATGTTTTCTAATTTATTTAATAAGGAAATGGCTCTCCAAATGTAAATGTCTTGTATAGCCTTAAATCAAACATATGGCAAATTTTAACTTTTTTGATTGTAATGATATCTATTTTTAGAATAGCATTGAACATTCCAAAAGGAATACATGGAAATTTTTAATTTTAAAAAGTTGTAGTTATTTTTATTTTTTTATAGTATGCAGAGTTATACAAATTGTAAAATAACTGAGATTAATAGTAGCCACAGTACATGGTTTGACATCTCCTGAATAAAATAATACTATTTGCCTACAGGAATGGAGGAAAACTAATTAAAGCACTCTGATGCCACAGTGATTCAGGAAATTGGTAGACGGCTGATCATGATGGAGAATTAGAGCTAAGGGAAATGTCTGGCTAGCGTGTGTGGATTTAGTATCCACAGTATAATGAGGAGAAACCATAATTAAGATACTACTGCAATGTCAAGTTGTACCCAGACTTCCGGCTAAGCTAATTGACCACCTCTTTCCAGTTACGATTTCTTCGATCCCATCGCTTTGTGTAATGGGAAGACAACAAGCACACATTCATATCCGAGGACTATAAAATTGTTTAGGAAATGCCTGTACTAAAACCGTAATTTCTAACCTCCTCTCTACATTCTAGGTGGCTCGCTAGTTTAACACAACCTGGCTTCCTGGATATGATTAACTTGGGGTCTAGATTTAATTATGAAAGAGATGTTTATATTCTTTTAACATTTCATTAAAGTTAACTTAAAAAAATTATGCCTACGTGCATAAATTTATTTAGGATGTAAGTAAAAATAAAGAAGCTAATGATCTGTTATATTTATTCATTTTATAAATAATTGATGAGCACCCACTATGATGTGCCAAACACTGGGTCAAAGAAGACTAAACACCATCTCTGACCCTGCAGAACCTCTGGGTACTACACTCTTCTCACACCTGTGACTGCCCTGCAAGCTAAAATCCTACTCACCCTGCATGACCCACTTCAAGAGACCTCACTTACAATTATTCCACTCTGTGTGTGTGTGCGTGTGTGGGTGTGTGTGTGCGTGTGTGGGTGTGTGTGTCTATGTGTGTACTCACTCAAATGGACCAGCATATAAAATACTGAGATCTTTGTCGCTGAAGAGTTAAAGGCTAGTTGAAGTGAACACCTGCTAGAAATGAGGAGTTTGATTTTGGCCTTGAGGGATGAGAAGTGTCAACCTAAAAAGAAACTCAGAGAGACAGGCTTTCCAGAACAAATGAGTTTATTTGGGAATAGCAGAAAGTTTCAGTCCAGGATATTGTGTTGTGATGGATCATAGTCATACCCAGTGGCTCGGGCAAAGGGGAAGCTTATGAAGACAAAGAGAAGTCCATGTAGGCTACTTTGGAACAGGATTTATTGGTCACAAGCTCATTGCAGGAGACAGTTGCATGCTAGGTAAGTGTCCTACAAGCAGCTCATCGAAAGTACTGCAACTGTGACGAAGTTCTCCTGGTAAGTCGTGTTACAAGCACATGTGTGAGGCTTTCTTGTTCACTGCCTCCCTAACTCCATTTTGTTGGAGTTTGACAGAAATGACTCTATTTTGGTACCACCAACTTTCACAGAAGGATTTGGAGCAATGGGAAAAAAAGAGGGGAACGATACATTTAGTAGAAATTTGTAAGCAAAAGAATGGGCAGAATATTGCACTGGTGCCAGATAAGCAAATCTACAGGAGATGAGAAAAAACAATCAGCTACAAAATAGTTTTAAAAGATCAAATTACATAAATAGCTTTTTGCTTTCCAGTTTCTAAAAGATGCTTTAAGGCAGAAGTGGGATATGCTAATACGTGAAAAAGAAGATATTTCTAATTCCAGGACTTTTCTTTATGCCATTGATTTTTTTATAGTGTTAATGATAATTTTAACTGCTTAATATGCAGGTAAGTTTTATGCTGCTTTGTCTTTCTAGAAGAATGAGCAAAAGAGAAGCTCAGCGGGAAGTGAAATGAATCACTCTCAAATGTGTCAAATTTCTCACTCCCAACTGAGTTGGCAAAGGTTAGCATATTATTAAAATTCAAGTTTTTGCAAATGTATTTCATTGGTAGTCAACTCACTGAAGGTATACCAGTTTTTAGCAATTATTCCCATTGATAGTCTAAGTGTTTGCCAAAGAATTTTCTGCCTCACACTGAAGAAGAATCCAATAACTCCATGGTGGTTAAAACATGAGTTGCTTGACAATGATAAGCTGAATGAAAGGGCAAATAGAAGATATGTGATGAACATCTCCATGGTAACTTTGAATGCTAAAAAAATAAATAACCAAAAATGATTAAGAAGCTGCCCCATTGGTGGCTATCTTTGGGGACTTCATAAAAGGGATAAGAATACTCAGGTAGACACATCAGATGAAAGGCAAATATTATCACCTTGAAATGTTATTGTTTTTTCACCTGCATACTCAATTGTTCATATGTTCTGGGAGCAGAAATAACAAGCCTCTCAATCTGGCTGTGTAGTATTGTGGTCCCTGGTAGCATTAGGGACAGACATACCTGGGTTATGACATGGGGTCCATGACTTGTTTGATCTGTTACCTAAAGGTTACATAACTTCTCCAAGCCTCCACAGCCTCATTCCTAAATTGTTTATAACAATGCTTATCTCGTAAGATTGTTGAAGTGTAAATCATACCATATTTTAAAATGTTTCACACATAATAAATGCTCAATAAAACATATGTACATAGTTGGGGATGGGTGGGTACTGATGACTATTAGGAGTACATTGCTGGTCAGAATTTACACACTCATGCTCAAAATGCCCATAGTTAAGCTCAATGAAAAGCCGGGGTCACTGCATGCATCATGACAAAGGTTTTTGAAAGCAAACCACACCTTACATCTGAAAAAAGAGAGAGAAAGAGAGAACGAAAGAAGCTGAATGGCTTCTATAAACCAGAATGATTAAACTGGTGTTAAGAACAAATGAATGTGTTCAATTATAATTATAGCATAGGTTAATTAGTCATTTCATGAACAATAGGCAGGGTCTCTGTTACTGCATCACACCCACCAGAGTGAGGGTATATAAACATCACTGGGCACAGGCAGGGATATCAGAGCATCTTCTCAGCGTAACTCATTTGAACTCATCTCTCCCATCAACATGTCCTACAACTGCTGCTCTGGAAACTTCTCCTCCCGCTCCTTTGGGGGCTACCTGCGCTACCCGAGCATCTCCTGTGGCTCTTCCTTCCCCAGCAACCTGGTCTACAGCACTGACCTTTGCTCCCCCAGCACCTACCAGCCGGGCTCCTCTCTCTACAGTGGATGTCAGGAGACCAGCTGTGAGCCCACCAGCTGCCAGACGTCCTATGTGGTGTCCAGTCCCTGCCAGACATCCTGCTACTGCCCGAGGACCTCCTTGCTCTGTGGTCCCTGCCAGACGACTTACTCTGGATCTCTGGACTTTGGGTCCAGCAGCTGCCGCTCCCTGGGCTATGGATCAAGGAGCTGCTACTCCCTGGGCTGTGGATCCAGTGGCTTCAGACCCGTGAGTTATGGAGGCTGTGGCTTCTCTTCCTTAGGCTGTGGATATGGATTCAGCCGCCCAACCTACTTGGCATCTAGGAGCTGCCAGTCTTCTTGTTACAGACCGACTTGTGGATCTGGCTTCTACCGATCAACTTGTTAAGAGCTCCTGACCTCGACTTTACAATCATCTCTCTCAGAGTCAATCTCAGCTCTCACATGGCTACAGTCTATATTCTACTATCTAGGAGAGTTATAATTTTGTAAAAATCCCATTAATAGTAGAATAATTTGTCTCATAGAATATCCATCTCTTTTTCTTTCTGTTTTTTTTTTGTACTTTTCCCCTTATTTCTCTAGTTAAAAATGGAGCAAGAAGTGTTTTTTTTCTTTTAAAATAGACTCATTTAATCTGATATCAGATCTCAAGTCTTTCTTTTTAAGTTGTCTGTGGGGATTTCCAAATCTACTCTTCTTTGTCTAACAATGAAATGTTTAATTTGAGGAGTAGGAGTAGTTTCTCTGAGAGGCAGAGTTTTCTGACAGCACGGAGTTAGTGGCTGGGGATTTCAGCCAAGCAGAATCGGAGCTTGGACAAGAGAGTACCCTCTACTCTTGTATCCACAGTCATTTCAGCCTAATCAAGGCACTTCACTTTGGTTAATCTGCTAATGGTTCTGGTCCAAGAAGGATAGTTGGAGAGACAGCAGTGACGCTTTAGCAAGCACTACCCTGACTGCTTTTGATGAGAGAACTGTCGAAATCCTTCTTGTGATCTTCCTTCCCAGACATATATCATCCACAGTGGAATTCTAAGGTCATGATTTCAATGGATTGCAGTAGCTGGTGTAATGAAATAAGCATTATAGGCATGGATGCAATTAAATGTGTATGCATTCTATTATTATAAATGGAATATAATTTCTTTCTAAAAGTTATTTCTTATATTGATGCTTAACTCTCTCCTCCTTCTCTTTGGTCATTATAAGGTCATCTCTTTTCAAGGTGGAAGTCACCTGAGAACTATTTAAAACATGGCAATATCATGAGTAGGTGATCTGGACTGAGAGGGAAGACTTTCCATCTTGATATTCTGGGCTTGGATCTGGATGTAATAACTAGACAGTCCATTACATTCTCCTATTAAAAAGAGTGAAATCACCTATGTTTTCAGATATGTAAGTGGGAATAAAAATATTGTTATAAATAGTAAGTGGATGTGGGTAACTTATTGTTCATTGCCCTCACTGTTGTTTTTCTCCTCTCTTCTTCCTATGGTAATCGGATTATGTTTGTGTATCCCTCTTCATCTGCATGTGGTCTTGTAAATGAACATGACTGTGCCCCAGTTTCAGAATTGAATCTGTCTAGTTAGTCTACAGCACCCCAATCACTACTGCAAGGGATTGGTTCAGTAATGAGCATGTGATCTCACAAAAACTCATGAGAAACAAGGTGTGATGTGGAGCGGTGCTTCTGGGAAAGTTCTTCGTGTGGAGTTTCTTGAAGCAATTCTCTCTACCTCTGGACCGTGTCATTGTGGAATCCTGCATCCATCCTGCATATGGTCTGAAAGTTAAACCTTCAAATAGAAGAGGCCGGAACCCTGAGAAATGCAGGTGAACAGAGCCTGGACCATCTCACTTCTGGACTTTGGTTTACATAAGCCAATAAAATTTCTTACTGATTAATCCATTTTGAATTACAATTTCTATTACTTATAGCTGACGTGTTTCTAAATGAGATACTCATTTAAAATCTTAAACAGTCCCCCTTCCCACTGAAGTCCCCTCATATAATGTTAAAGATCATTTATAGCCTAAGTCTGCTCCCCTCCAGCCCCCTTCCCTCCCCAACATGCACACTTCGCCCCATACACTCCGTCCACGCTACCTCCTCCCCCTTCCTTGAACACACTATGTAGAATTGAGCTCACAGACAGCCTAGGACCTCTGGAAGAAGTGTCATATTTCTCCTACCCTTCAAAGTTCACAGTGATCTGATTTCTTCTCTCACCCATTTGAAATAGACCCCACAGTCAAGAGAGTTGATTGTTCCATACACAATGCTAGCATCATACATACTTATATCTTTTTAATTATGAGATCTGTTTTTAATATTTAATTAAAAGTAATATTTTTATTAAGTACTGTTTTTATTTGTTTGTTCATCATCATTGTACTCTCGATGGACAAAACAGAATCTTGACTAACAGAATCTTGCAGGTAGGAAACACAGGCATACCTCAGAGAGATTGCAGTTTCCAGACCACTGCAAAGACTGGAAAGTTATAATTACTCTTTAATTCATGGGCTACAAAATGGATGTTGTGTTAGCTAGCATGCAAACATTAATCTCCTTGTACGTCTGCATCAAAGCTCTTGAGTGTCTAGGTGCCTTGTCAAGGAGCGGTAGTATTGTAAAAGGAATCTTTTTTTCTGAGCAGTAGGTATCAACAGTGGGCTTAAAATATACAGAAAACCGTGTTGTAAACAGATGAGCTGCTATCTAATCTTTGCTGTTCCATTTACAGAGCATGGGAAGAGTGGACTTAGCATCTTAAAGTCCCTAGGACTTTCAGAATGGTAAATGAGCATTGGCTTCAACCTAAGCTGCATTAACCTCTAACAAGAGAGTCGGCCTGTCCTTTGAAGCTTTGAAGCCAGGCATTGACTTCTCTTCTCTAGCTATTGGAAGTCCTAGAGGACATCTTCTTCCAGAAGAAGGCTGTTTCATCTACACTGAAAATCTGTCGTTTAGTGTAGCCACCTTCATCAATGATCTTAGCTAGATCTTCTGTGTAACTTGCTTCAGTTTCTATACCAGCACATGCTGCTTCATCTTGCACTTTCATGTTATGGTGAGCGGCTTCTTTCCTTAAACCTCATAAACCAACCTGTCTGCGAGCTTTAAACATTTCCTCTGCAGTTTCCTCACTTCTTTCAGCCTTCTTAGAATTGAAGAGAGTAAAGGCTTTGCTTGGAATTAGGCTTTGGCATAAAGAAATGTGGCTGGTTTGATCTATCCAGATCACTAAAACTTTCTCCATATCAACAATAAGGCTGTTTTGCTTTCTTAGCATTTGTGTGTTCACTAGAGTAACACTTTTCATTTCCTTTAAGAACTTTTCTTCTGAATTCACAACTTGGCTGACTGGTGCAAGAGGTCTAGCTCTTGGCCTGTCTCAGCTTTTCGCATGCCTTCCTCACCATGCTTAATCATTTCCAGCTTTTGATTTAAAGTGAGACGTGCAACTCTTTCTTTTCCTAGAACACTTAGAGGCTATCGTAGGGTTAGTTGGCCTAATTTTAATATTGCATCTCAGGGATTAGGGAGGCCCAAGGAGACGGAGAGTGACAGGGAATGGCCATCGGAACACACAGAATAAGTTTGCTCTCATATGGGAACTGTTTGTGATGCCCCCAAACAATTACGATAATAATATCAAAGATCACTGATCACAGATCATCATAAAAGATATAATAATAATAATAAAATTGAAATATTGAGATCATTACCAAAATGCGACACAGAGACACAAAGCACATACTATTGAAAAAGTAGCAGGCTTACCACAAACTTTAAGTTTGTAAAAAACTCACTATCTGTGAAGCACAATAAAATGAGACATACCTGTATTCAGTAAAAGATAATTGAATAAATAAATGATTGAAATGGAGCTGGGGTGACAGTACCCAGGATATGTTATGTCAATGACATCAAACATCCATTCATTTTTTCTGGTGGAACCCTTTTTAGGTAAGTTAATTGTCATGAATCCTCTGATCATCATCATCAAAATTGATTTAGCACAATCTCAATCACACGTTATCACAACTTCAGTGCACACTGAAGTGAGAGAACTCAAAAACAAATTTGCATTTCTGTATCATACAAAAATAGAAAAATAACTTCAAAAACAGAAAAATAGCTTTACTCAAAGCTAATCACAGAGGCAGGCAAGTGCAAATATATCTGGTGAAAGGAGCAAAAACAAGTGTATAAATACTATTATAAACTGTGACACTTTCACATCCAATACATAACGGAACGAAAGGTTGGAAATATGGACCGTAATACTCAGAACGTTCATTCCTTTCTACAATGATTCATCGTAAAGAGCTGCATACACACTGTGTAATCCTCCAAATTTTCTCTTTTTTCCTTTTTTGACTATTTGAATCAAAGTCTAGTATAATTGAATTGTAAATGATGAAGGATTATCCCAGGAAGCAAAAGTATTTAGAGATTAGTCTCAGAGAAGAAATGATGTCATACGTAATTCCTGATATACTATTCTAAATGAATGTATCATTAGAAACAGAGAAAACTGGCAAATGACCATTTGCGTATTCCACAAGAAGATCATTATTATTGTCATAGTGCTGTAATTTTGAAGTATTCAAAAAGCCTAAATCTTTTTTCTATATGCATTACATTATCTTGGAAGGGTTATATGGTACTTGACATATTTCACAAAATGTTGTATCTAACAAAATTTAGTTATTCCCCTCAGCAAACTTTCATTTATTTATTTATTTACTTTTCATTTACTCTTAGGAGTTGCTCTGAAATACTGGGAGATTATTCACTATACAGTTGTGGATATCTACTAGCATGCATGGCAACCAACAGTTTACCAACTTCAGTCTTTGGTCTATCCTGTTAAAATGTCATAAGTAATCTTAATGAAGATTAGATGACCTTAAATGAAAGCGAGGATATCATTCAGTAGGTAGATTTGACAAGATGTCATTTAATGTCCTTTTCAACTCTAAGATATTAAGATTCTGATGGAAAGTTATAGGATGTGACAGCTGGAAAGGACCTTAGAGAGCTTCTCATCTAAACTCATTGTTTTATAAGATATCCAGAGTGGCAGAGTGACTTGTCCAAATTCATGCAGTGAATTAATAGAACCAACAAGGCTAGAAGCCAAGTCTCTTCACTTGTGATCTGGTGGTCCCACATTGCTATGCAATGATTCTCCATGAAACTTCTTGACTGGAGAAAAGGAATGCATTTAAATTAACTTAGGTTATTTGGCATAAGTTTAGTTGATGAGATAAAATCAAGGCAAAGATAAAGTAAATAAATTGTGGGAGCAAGGGGATGAATTATGTTATTTGAGAGTGACTTATTTTATTTTATGTGGTTAAACAAGTGATTAGAAGTTCAGCTTAGGCACATAATCAAATATAAAAGCAATATAAACTATTCAACCTTACAATCAGCAAGTGCTGAGCTCTTGAAGAATGGAGATGAGATAAAGCTCCATCTTTAATGGGAATAAGTACCATTCAACCTTTAAAAGAATGGAATGTAAAAAATTAACACATAATTATAAATTAACAAGATAATCACAAAAACAGAAAAGATACAGTGCTTATTTTCTCTCATAATTTTATATTAGTTCTAGATTATTATGAGAAGTGTCTGTCTGCATGAAGATCCTTAAACCGATCAGAAATAATAGCTACTTTGTTTATCACTCAACATGTGACATGCACCCTGGTATCATATATCTCATTTAATCAATAAAAAAACCTTACGAGATTGGTATTCTTATAATATTAACTTTAAACATGAAGAAGCCAAGGAATATAAAGCTTAAGGGAATTGTTCAAAGTTACAGCTTAAGGGAATTGTTCAAAGTTACAGTTTGAGATGATAGATTTTGCCTTAAAATCCTGGCAAGCTGATTCTAGAATCCTTATATTTAATTGTTTTCCCTGCACCTAATGTTGATATTCCACTCTTTGGTGGTTAGGAGGGGCCACTGCAGCTGTAATCATTCATGTACTTCAAGACCAGGATAGGCCAGGGAATTGTTCAACAATTTAGTAGCATACTATCCAGTCACCGTATGCAATCAAGTAACTGAGTCTATTTCTCAAGAATACTAGCAGATAGACTACTTAATTATCATTATTCAAGTACCTACAAAGCTAAGTTTTTCCTGGGTGACCAGTTGCTCTAGCCTACATCATTCTGTAATAATAAAGCAGGTAAATCTGGCAATTATCAAAATCTATATTTACTCATTGAATTAAAATTAAATACTGAAACACCTATTAATTCAGCACTCAATTAAATAGAATGTGCAAGTTAATGCCTCATCCCAAGGAGAAAAGAACACATGGAGTGACCTTATTCACAAGTGACAGACCTAACATCATCAACTGACATTTGGAAAGTTGGAACTGCACAAGTACTCACTAATATACTGCACGTTGTGAGGTTAATAAGAAGGCTGTTGGCTGGAGGCAATTGTGCAAATTCAAGCCAATATGATTTCTTTTCTTTGCCCAGACAATTTGGCAACAGGACTGTGCAGGCAGTGAAAAGTCATGCCAGGTTTCATGGTAAAGCTTTTAAAACATGCCTACATCAAACATGATTTTAAAATAATTGATTCAGTTAGTGCCATGCTAATAAGTGGCTTTCTTAAGGACTTTGTTCTTATTTCACAAAGGGGTAGTTGAAAGGTTGGCATAGCTTTTTTTTTCTTTCTTTCTTTGAGCTCAGTACTCTTGACAATTCTTGGAAATCTTGAGTATGCCAAGGTTTCAAAACCATTTTTTATCAGACATTTAGTTGTAATTTGAACACATTCTTATTTAGCACCTTCTATTCATAAATTTTTTGAGATACATTTGTAGAGATCTTATGTGGCAGCCAGGCACCATGCTCAGTGTCGGGGATGCAGTAGTGAGAAAGATACACTTGCTTCTTGCCTTCATGGAACTCACAGTGCAGCGGAAAAGGCGCAGTCAAGAAATACATGAAATCATCAGAAGTTAAGATAAGGTCTTTGAAGGAAAAAAAAATAGACCCTGGGAATGGAATTCTTTTTTCAGATAGGGTGATGGAGAGTCACCGTGAGAGGTAACTCTTAAGCTGAGACACAAAAGGTGAGAAGAACTGTGTACAGAATGGGAGACGGCAACAGCGGGGTGAAACAGACAGCTGCATGTGCAAAATACTGAAGCAAGGAAAGGTTTGACGTGCTCAAGGAGCTGAGTAAAGCCTGTGGGGATGAAGCATGTTGAGCGAGGGAAATGACAAGAGTTAGAGTTAGAAAAATAGGCCACAGCCAGGTCTTGCAAGGGGTTGTAGGGCAGGCTAAGGGGAAAGGATCTTATTCTGAGGATGATGAGAATCCATTTGATAACTTTAAGCAGGAAAGTCACAAGCTGTAGTGGAAGCCTCTGCGCAATAATAAATACAAACATGCATAAGAATTAATAAGTCGTTATAGGGTTCATGTGGAGGGCATAATGAGATCCTTAAACAAGAGTGGTCATTCAAAATTATAATTAACTTGCACATATTACAAAGGTATTGTATACAAGTTGAGTGTGCAGTACGTAAAGCTGAATGCATTCAGATGTGTCCTTTTAAATATATAATATCCTTAGTCTTTTACATGTCAAAGAAGGGTTTGTTTAAGAGTTATTGAGAGTTCCTGAAATGTTCTTGGATTTCTTCAGACCTGAGACAAGGAGACTAAAATGCTGTGCTAAGAATATACTTCTATTATGCTTTGTTATCATTATCTGAGTTAAGGAAATTATAGAATGTGTTGCAGAAATTGTTCTGGTAGGTTCCCTGCTAATGAGTGTGAAACTATGCTAAGTACAGCATACTAATGCAATAAAGGTAGGAGTTGATCATCTGTCTGCAGTCAAAAAACAATACACAAAATAAACAAAAACGAAAGACACATTTGAAGCAGGTTTATTATAAAAGAAATTATCAACCTTGGAGAAGCAAGTAAACAAGAGTAGACATATTACTTGGTGTAAAGTACAGTGGTAATAAAAAAGGGGGTTAAATTCATTGGTATTCAGAGGAAGAAGTAATAGCTTATAAACAGGAATATGGGAAACAGCTTCATGAAGAGGAAGCTTTTAAACTTGGCCCTCGAGTAGATGAGGGGAACAAAAAGACAAAAAGAGAGGTATTTAAGGGGCAATGACCACATTCAGTACTTTGGCTGAACAGTAAGAAGGAATGCTATTGAAGAGTCCTCTTATACCCTGATCCACTGGAGAGATCACTAGCTTAGTGGAATGAGAGTGAAATCAATTGGATTTGCTTCTGATTAAGAATGTCTTGAACATCATACGACCACATTCTGCCATGATGGCATGTCTCAAAGCTCCAGTGCTATATGTTAATCAGTATTCAATCTGATGTCTTCATCTACGTTTCTTGTAGTCCACTTACCAATACAGAGGGTCATGGTAGCTAAATGAGAAAAAAATGTCAGTTTGGGTGACATGTTGGGACTCATATTTGACAAAGTCCACCCTGAATGAGTCATCTTTGGAGCTAACTTATAAAAGCCATTTTGAAGATTCAAAATGGACTTGCATCTTTGTTAATAAGATGTCACCTTCATATATAACTAAACAAAGTGCTAATGAGATGGTATCCTTCAAATTAGCTTAAGCAATGAAATGCAAAGGAATCTTGAGAAGAAGCCAACACCCAGTTTTCTGAGTATATAATCTCTCCAGCCAAGAATTTAATTTTCAGACTCAGCATGTTGGGTCCTTATGACCAACTTCAATTAAGGGTTTTAGCAATATGCCTCATAGCCACTACTGCTCACTCAGGAGCTTCCAAAATGCCCCACCACTCTCTGCCATCATACATGGCTCTAATTCCATAAGCTTTGAAGATGGATTTTGTTTGCCTAGCAGCTACCATAGCAGAACCTAGCTCCTGGACAACTTTCAAGAAACCTGCAATGAAACCACCAGCTGCCAACTGACCAATTGTGAACAGAACCTGTTAACAGAAGACAGCTGTGTGCAAAGTATCTGCCTCCCTGGAGTTGTCCAAACAACTTATTCCAATTCCAAGCCCTGTGGAAGGACAACATGCCACTCAGAAAGTTGCTCAGCAGTGTTGGATTGTGTTTCTTAGCCTTGCCAGTCAGAAAAGAGTCAGCAAATGGGTTTTATAGTCCAGAGCTGCCAACCTGAGAGCCATGTGGAAAAGCGCTGTTCACCCAAGACTTCTGCATCTAAGAGTTGCCAAACTCAGGAATGTGAATCCAGCCAATGCCAATCTCAGAGCTCTGAATCCAGTTCCTGTAGACCTTTGGTCAACGTTGCACCTGAGCTGCAACTCCTGGAATCTTCTTCTAGCACCTATGAGCCAACTTGCTGTGTTACCGGTGGCTTGCAATTGCCTAGTAAGTGAAGACTCTGTAGGGGACAGGGCATATTTTCACTTGGATGAATTGATTTTCGAGATATTTAGTAACTTCTGTTCTTCTAAATACAAAATATTGTGTGCGTGTTTGTAAGTAAATGAACATGTCTTCTATTACTGTCTCCAAAGACAAATATTTTTTTCTCCATTTTTGAGCACTTTTGGTAGAAGCTGGGGTTGGGAATCATGTTAATCATTTTAGATTGCTAGGACATTATTTGTTATAGAACAGTAAGAGTTGCAGCTAGAGAATAACATGAATACTTAAAAAGTTACACTTTGGCTACTAGTTATCTTCTGTGGAAATATTCAGCATTGAATCTGGCTTATTAGCTAATGTGCTACTATTATCAGAAACCCATAAGATATTGGAGCAAAAACAGGCCTACAAGCCCACGTAGTCCTATGGATTATGATAATAGTGGCCATCCACTATTTTATCCACTGAATCACAATACTCTTAAGTTAAATATGAGATTGAATCTATTACTTGAAATGTACAAGAGAATTTTGAATTTCACTTCCATGAACTTTATAACCAGGAGACCTTTGAACGGCATGAGCTCAAGTTTGGGATCTTCACTTCACCTTATGCCTGTTACTCTTATTCCTGTGTTTACCATTTCTCTAGTAATTCTTAAGTTGGGAAAATGTCCTTTGTATTAAATAAATTTACTTCATTTGGAATTATAAACTTAATTGTCACGCTATTATTCGTATTCAACACTTTTGTGGGTTCAATGTTATGAAGTTTTTTTATAACCTGATGAAAATGGTATAAATATGTGAAAATAGAAAACATGTCTCTTACCATGGTTTTTATACTCCAACCCAGAATAAAATAACTCATTTGCGGCAGTCAACAGAAGATGGAAAACATATTCAATATGAAGGTCATAAGACCGTGGAGTCAGAATGTGTGAAATTCATTAATTTTGTTTAGGTAGCTTAGACATTCTGAAGCTTTAGGTGTGCTCTGAAATTGGATCTCTCTTTTTCAGGGCAACATAAGGTAGTGGTTAAGAGCACAGCCTCTGAAGACAAATTCCCATGGGTTGGAATCTTAGCTTTGCTGAGTGAAGGCTGTTTAAATCCAAATGTGTTGCTATGTGCAAATATTTAACCACTCTAGACCTCAGTTTCCTCAACTTCAAAATTGAGCTGTTAATTATAGGGTCACTGTGTGGCTTAATGAGTTAATAAATTGAAAGTGTGAAACTTAATGAGTTACTTTGTATATAGTAGATGCCCATGTTTGGTAAGATTTAGCAACACAGCTAGCTCAGAGGCTCAGTACAGTGGAGGTAGCAGGAATTTATAAATACATTCAGAAATCTATGATAGATAAGGAAAGCTACTCATCCAACAAAAGAGAGATTAGTTGTTTTGTGTTTTGGAAAATGACAGCAGCATCATCTCCTAGGGGATGATTAAGAAGAACATGCCCTAGTTGAAGTGGATTGGCAAGTAACTGTGAATCTATGACAAAGCTAATACTATTGATAATTTTTACCAGCCAGTTCTGTGGATGGGTGCGGTGGTAATTCATGTGAACACTGGATTGAGTCACGGGGCACCCAGATTAAGCATTATTTCTGGGCAGGTCTGTGAGGGTTTTCTGGATGAGATTAGTATTCAAATCAGTGGGCTCAGTGGGTTGCCCTCCCCTATGTAAGTGGGCATCATTCAATCCATTGAGGGCCTGAATGAAACAAAAGGCAGAGGAAGGAGAAATCTGCCCCTTTTTGCTTCCTGCCTGCCTGCTGGAGCTGGGACATCCATCTTCTCCTGCCTTTGGGCAGAGGTTTACATCGTCAGCTTCACCAGTTCTCAAGTTTTCACAATTGGACTGGAATTATATCACTGGCTTTCCTGGGTCTCCATGTTGAAGACTGCAGAGGCAGCTCATGGGATTTCTTAGCCTCCGCAATTGTGTGAGCCAATTCCTTGTAATAAACCTCTTCATTAATTCATAGACACAAACACACACACACACACACACACACACACACACACACACACACACACACCCCTTATTGGTTCTATTCCTCAACCCTGACTAATTCAGTGGGATAGACACAGGTCAACCCAAAGAGGAGGTTTAAACCTAAAATTTATAAACCACCACCTACTCAGGTGCTCTGCAGAGGGGTGGAATTGAAGGAGAGCTGGGGGAGACCAAACACTATTGGATCCCATCAATAGCAGCAGAACATGTGGCAGCCACAACAGCAGAGCATCCCCGCAGCAAGAGACCCTGCCATAAATCTTCTGGCCATAGCACTGATGGCAGCAGGACAGCATTGACAGTAATAAAGAGAGACTTTATCTCATGGCAGCTTCACAGGATTCCAGTTACAGTCAGTCATGTGAACATTGATGAACTTCATTCACAATGAGAGTAATTACTAATGTAACTTGAATTGGATTATCTGGAAAGAGCTCAGTTCATCGGGGCTGCTGTTTCTGAAGACAATAAAACACAGACATTTCATGTGCCCATGTGCCTTTCAAGTATATGTTCCTGTACTGGGTGTAGCTTGTTGGGAAAACAGGATTTTGGTGAAAAGCGTCCATGTGTGGTACATGTTATGGGGGGCAGGAGAGTGCTGGGAGAGATGCAACAGTGTTAAACAAGTTTCATTTTCTAGACCTTAAATCATTCTTAAAGGAGCTTGGCCACTCCTTTAAGGAGAAGTTAGCTGAAGAAGGGGCCAGTATTTAACGTAACCCAACATGGAACACACTTGAACTCTTCAAAGGGAAAAATTGTGTAGACTCAGGTACAAACGAGTTTTGATATTGAAACAGGAAATGGTATGATTATGTAAAAAGACCTTGGTAGGAAATTCAGCATAAGGGGAAGAGCATGAGACTTAGATTATGATTAGACCTTGCTCAATTTCAAATTCTCTCAATTAATAATTGTGTGCCCTGAGACAAATTAACATTTGTGAGACTCATTCCCTTCATTGTAGATAATGAATGGAGATAATAATACCTAATTCATTGGGTGATTGTGACAACTAAATAACATCATTCCAATTAAATGCTTACTGGAGTGTTTGGCACATAATAAGAATGCAATATATGGTAGGTGTCATTTTGTACTTCATCTGATATTTGTCTCTTTGACCTCAACTTTAGCTTATTTTTATGATTGTCTATAATGCATTTTAACTCCAGAGAAGAGACCAAGAAAATTGCTCCATTCTGTGTAAAAAGGATATAAACCTGGGATAAAACCTGGATATTCTATGCAGTACTCACTTTCAAACAATGTAGAGACAACCCAGTGGGTACATGCTACAGAGTATTCTTCATAGATCAAGGACTTCTTCCTGACAGAGCAGAAAGACTCTGGTAGGATTTCTGCATTGGTACCCTAGACTCTTCAAGACTTGGGTAGCTTAACCACATGCTTTTTCTCCTAGAAGTCAAGCATAACGACTATCAAGAACATCTTCTTGCCCATGCAGTACTGTGTCAAGAGCCATAAAATTGCTCTTACTAATTGAATTCTTATTATTTACCAAAAATTTTGTACATATCATTATCATCTTAAACTCAAATAACTCCATGGGATAAGTACAATTTTTAATACCCCCTTTTCCAGTGAGTACAAAGGCACAGATAAATAAGTTTCCCAGTACAGGTAATAAATGGTAGAACTAGAATTTTTTAACCTGTTAGTTGGAATTTAAAGCTTGAGCGATAACCCCTGACTATCTTAATTGCATTATCCTTCTAGTCATTAGAGTGGCTTCAAATGTGGGGGAAATATCTGTGCTATATGGAGGGTCTGTACAAACAATTTGACTGAAAATAATTTGTCTGGTTATTCTGTATTGTTATGATACTAAAGAGAGGACGACCAGAGAACTAAGCATAGTTGACTGGATGGCTTATTTATAACTCAGGAATAAGTACAATAAAGAAAATGGGAATGTTTTCATTAGAGTTTGTAAAATATTATGCACTTGAAATATTCTACAAAAGAACAAATACCAACTTAAAATCATGTGAAATTGACAGAGTCTAGGTTCCAGAAAAAGGATTTAGGTGGTATGGAGTCAGACTCCTCCAATATAAGTTTCGTTATCTTAATATTAGTAATTTCATTTTCTATACCCTTTAGTCCCTATTCTTTGTTTAGTTAAATAATGTTTCTTTCTGAAATTTTGAGTTCATTGTAGATACTAATGGGGTATGAGGACAGGACTTTGTTCCACATTGGGTGAGAATCACTCACACCATTCTTTAAGCCAAAATATCCTTCCTAATTCTGCTTCCTGTTTCTACTTTCAGGAGTCCAACTTATTCCCTCAGCTTGCAATTCTTTCACCTAGAGAGTTGTTCTAGATTCTTCCACTTGAACTCAAATGATAATTGATTGAAAAAAATAATTAAGAAAGGAATAGCCAACACACAACAAGAGCATTATATTTCTTTACATAATTAATAACTCATCGTTTCTGGTTATATCAGAGTTATGACCTTGATGAGCTATAAAATACACCACAGGCATAGGTACAAACACAGTAAAAATCTAAAGCTGAACTTCAAAAAAATACACAAAACTTTTCATAGCTGCATAGTAGCAAGTTACTTGCCTAACTTTTTGTATAGTTTTTTCCAGCTTTATGGAAACAAACTCACTAATGGAATTCGAAGAAAGTCGTTCCTTGGAAACCAAAGGCAAAACCAATGTAGTTACATCAAGACACAAGAACAAAGAAATCTCAAGGGTAAATGTCTGAAAATGGTTAAGTCAATTTTTATTCTTCCGTTACTCAATATGGTATTGTTTCAAGTACAGGGTCAATGGCTCTGCAGGAATTCAGTAACTACTAATTGACAAAGATAATGAGAAAAGAAGACTGAAAATCAAAGGGAAGGCTAAGAATAGCACCTCCCTTAGAAGTGCACTGCCTTGTCACTATGACTTCATGGGCAGTTTCATGCTCCTTACCTAAATTGCCTGTGCAAAGTAAAATACCTGGAATGAAAAGCCCTTTTCCACTATAAGCTATGACAAAATGTACAGTAGGGTTATTATCTGTTGTTCTTCTCTCCCCCTTGTCATGAGCTACCGTTACTTTGATGCTTTATGTGTAAGGCAATGGATCTAATAATGTATGTTGAGATTCTCCCTCTAGACCTCATATTTTATTAAATTAAAGTGCAGAAGAGAGTGAAATAAATAAATTCTAAATTTTAGCTCTATTGATATTCATAAATGCTACCATGTTTTTATTTAACAATCTGATTTGCCGTAAACAAAGTAAAACACCCAGTGCCACTGAAAGAAATACATCTTTCTGAGAAAACAGCAACAGGTGTCAGCATAGTTCTTTCATTTTTCAAGTCTCTATTTGTGCAGCAGGTTGCTTAAAGGGGTCCTGCTCCCAGTTTCCCTTCTCCCTGAGGCTGTAGCTGATGGTGGCCGGGTCCCCAGGAGTCTGGTTTAATTTCCTGCCATGAATGACTTCAGATCAAGGCATTGATCTTGAGAAGGTCCTGGAGGGGCTCCTAATCTAAGGCCAGTGCTCTGGTGCCCTGAGGCTGCAAACGGAATGCTAGGCAATCAAAAAACAATATTCTACACTCAGCCGCTGAGCTTTCCTTAGAGGACAAATATCAGCCCAAGCTGTGTTTTGCTCTGAAAGATGTCTAATCAGAGTTAAGTCTTCCCCATACTTCCATCGGGTATCTGAGTGAAATGCTAATGGCCTATGTATTTGTGGCAAAGACTAGTTGACCATTTTTCCATATTTTCTTCTTAGTCTGCATCATTTCTATCACAGTTATATTTTCATAGAATACTAAGTATGTCTAAGTGTGTAAGAGATCTTTTGTGAGCCTCTCTCATATGCAATAGAGCAAATATAACTGCTGAGGTTAAGTGATTTATTCAAGTTCATACAGCTCATTACAAGCAGAATCAGGGCTAGAACTCAAGCCTTGTCACTCTCATTCCAGTGACCCGTTGACTGTGCCTCAAAGTATCCCTCATGAGAAGTTTATTAAAAGTATTTAAATGTCCTAAGCACAATAGTTTTTAGTGAGCCCTGTATGTACATTAAAGACCACACATAATACATATGTAAACCTTTATGAAGTCATAAACGTGGCCTATCTTAAGTTAATATGCGAGGTATAATAAACTTTTACTTGTGGACAGAATTTTAAGGAACTTTTAATAAACATTGGAATATTGTTTATCTAAATGCTTGGTTTGTTGAATGATAACAAACCATAGATTCCTTGTGTTAGAGATTGAATAGGTACTTTTTCATGGCAATGAGTAGCCATCTTCCCTAATATCTAAATAATTGAATTATGTTCATAACTATTTTTTGAAACACTGAGTCAGCATAAAGCCTACACTGGATGCCAAAAACCACTACTAAAAAAAAAAAAAAAAAAAAAAAAAAAAAATTCTAGAAGCCACGCTTCTAGAAGGGGGAAAAGCACTAAGTAAGTGCGGGTGCTTTACCTAGAATCTAAACTAAGCTCATCTTGTCTTTCATTAATTGCTCAGCTGAAAACTACAGCTGTCATTCCCTCAGGGGCGATTGCCTTGGTTCTATCATCTCCTCTCAGAACCCTTTTTTCCCTGTGACCCTCAATGATGCCCTTTCTTAAGACTGTAGCAGCCATGGCAGAACCCGGCTCCGGAATGACTGCTAAGAAACCTAAGAGGAATCACCAGCTGCCACCCAGCATGCCATGTACCCAGCTCTTGTGGAACCACTGCCCACACCTCCTCTGCTTGTAGTGTGTCCAGAGCTTGCCCCACAATCATCCTCTGCCTTTTTCTTCCTACATCTTTAGTTCCTTCCACCCAATAATCTGCACTCAAAACTTCGGGCTACATGGATGGCAAAGGCTGCCCCAGGATGCACAGGTCTCATGGCTGGCTCTTGTGCCGGTTTCATGGTGAGGCATTTGTGGCTGCTGACCCCTAGTGGAATGTCTTTGCCTAGTAACAAATGAGCTACATATTCAAAAGCTTTTGCCCCACCTTCCATATCTTATACCCTGAGGTGTTTTGAGTAATCCCTCCTAGTAACCAATTTCTAAGTAAAGTACTCAAACATTCCTACCTACCGTAGTGGAAGGGGGTGAGTAGCTTCACGGAAGATCATGTTGTATGGGTGGATGGCTTTAAAGAAAAATCTAGTAGGCCCATTTATTGCTCTGCCAGTCAGTGTTAAGACTGTTTATTAATTAAGCCATCCTTCATATTTGTTTCTTCTCTTTGGCAGCTTTTTCTTTTAATGCCTTGTAAGCTTTTAAGATGTGTTTTCAATACATCAAGTTGCCTTCTTTATATTCTAACAGCTTCAATTAATCTCTACTACTTATCTCTACTGCTGCATAAATTACCACCAATATTTAAATATTATTATGATTATTGTATTTCTACTAAAATTTCTGTGCGTCTTATTAAATCATTGTCAAAGCAATAGAGTTGGTGGTAGTGAGACTGCAGTGCCACAATTTCAACTAGAAAACAGAAATCTGTGACAGGGGCATTGAGAACTGTGACAAGTCAGATATTTTAGCCTATTTGTATGCTAGCAAGTTAACTTATCATAGTTTTACGAATGCTGGCAGAAAACATGAGAAGCCTAGGTCAGAGACAAAGACCTTTATCATTCATGGCAATAGCAGAAGCCAGTGTTAGCATTTGCACCAGTTCCTTGAGTTCCAGTTCCCCCAGGGCCAGGTGACACCTGCATAAGGTGCTAAGGTGTAAGTTGCTTTACAGTACAGGAACTCTGAGCTGAGGACACCTGGGTCTTAGATATGGTAGTAGACAGTAAGCATGCCTGGGCATTTGCCCCCAAAATACTGTATCTGTTTTCCAAGGCTGTTTCCTATACAAACATGCTTAAAACAACAATTCAGAACAAAAGGAACCAGTAAGTCTGCTCTCAAGTCATGCAGAAATGCAAGAGACTCATGGGGATTTTTTTCCCCCAAAAAACACCCCATCCTTGTCCTTATACTGCAGTTTCTGGGGAAATTTCCTATGAGTATGACATTCTGCTGACCACTCTGATTAGTCTGACCTACAGAGATTGCAACCACATCTATTCAATACGTCTCATACAGCATTCAGGTAAGGACATTATTAACAGGACTCTAAGCAGCATTCAGGTGGAGGCATCCCCCTGCCACCAGGGCTCCAATCAGCAAAATCATAAATCACAGTGACTTGTAGCTCACAGAGGCAATGAAGATACTAGCACTTCTGCACATACAGCTTTTGACAATCAGGAGAATCCGCTTTGGAATCTATGGAATAAGGAACTATAGGCATATAACATGTACAACAATAAAGTACAGTTGGCCCTCCACATCTGTGCTTTCAGCATCTGTGAATTCAACCAACCACAGATTGAAAACATTTTTCATTTTTTCCGTATTCAGGGAAAAATGTGAATAGCTGCATATGTATTGAACATGTACAGATTTTTTCCTCTCATTATTCACTAAATATGTAGTATGACAACTATTTACATAGCATTCATCTTGTGTTAGGTATTATAAGTAATCCAGAGATGACTTAGAGTATATGGGAGGATGTACATAGGCTATATGCAAATACTACACCTTTTTGTGTGTTTTTTTGAGACAGAGTCTCACTATGTTGCCTGGGCTAGAGTGCCGTGGCATCCACCTAGCTCACGGTAACCTCAAATTGCTGGGTTCAAGCAATCCTATTGCCTCAGCCTCCCAAGTAGCTGGGACTACAGGCATGCTCCACCACACTCAACTAATTTTTTTCTCTATATATTTTTAGTTGTCCAGCTAATTTCTTTCTAATTTTTTTTTCAGTAGAGACGGAGGTCTCGCTCTTGCTAAGGCTGGTCTTGAACTCCAGAGCTCAAACGATCTGCCCGCCTTGGCCTCCCAGAGTGCTAGGATTACAGGCATGAGCCACCGTGCCCGGCCTACTACACCATTTTATACAAGGGACTTGAGCATCCATGGATTTGGCATCTATGGGGATCCTTGAACCAATCCCCCAAGGATACTGAGGGGCAACTGTACATTAAATTGGCTCAAAGGCCCTCACCCACAAGGTCACATTATCTTCCCTCCTCCACTGTGATCTCTTAGCTGAATCCAAGCATTTCCCTTTCCCCTCCACAGCCTGGGTAAAATGATGACTTGGGCACCTACATCCCAAAAAGCTATAAAAATTTGAGTCCCTCTTTTTCCCAGATTTTCTCAACATATTTCAGTGAGCGCATAAAGCCTCAGCCACCCTTGCAGAAACTTACTTGTTGGTCTTACCCTGAATCATCTTTTTCCTCAAAGTGACTGACGTCAGGGTAGAGAGGCAGGAAGAAATCAGTGGATGTGGGGAGAGAGAGAGAGAGAGGAGGGTGCCACCAGAAAGCCAAAGGTGTCTTTACTTTCACTTCGGGGCAGCAAGACATCTGCTTGGGGCTTAACAAAACAAAGTTCTAATTTTTCAGTGGACCCAAAGTCCTATGTTAAGCAGCAACATCATCATCATTGGCACCATTTATTTAAGCCTTGAAAGTACTTGGACTCAACAGTCACAGACACGCTGCTTTGTGGCCACAAAGTTTGTGCCTTTTGGCTACGTTAGCCTTGAGACACATTTTTTTAATGTGGAGCATCTACTGCTCCATTATGAAGATAACACCTCATTTTTAGTCACCCAGTTTCAACATAAGGGCTAAAAAACTTTTCCAGTGTGGTGGGACTGACTGCAAGAATTTGTCTATAACTCTTAGAATCAGTCTCATTCTACAAATGGTTCATCTTCTTTGGCATCATACACCCAACCTAAGGCACTCAGTGCCCCATCTGTGGAGTCCCACGGGAGTTCAGCTATCTCAGGGTAATTTCCCCAAGAGAGCCAAAGCTCCCTTAGAGCAGCCAGAACCCACTGTAAAAATTGACTTTTTATAACCATCTCCAAACAGATTAAAAGTTGTCGGGCTGCAGGAGGGGCTGAGCCCAGAGATGGACCAACTGTTCCCATTCTTCCTTCATAGGAAAGAGCAGCCCACTTCCTTCTCCCCCAAGAGAACCAGCCAAACTTCTAACAATTTAACTAGTTCTGTTCATAACAATAGTGGATTTTCCCCCATTTGAAGCTCAGCATAGGTGCACATTTCTATATCATGTGAAAAAGAATGGAACCTCTACCCACCCAGATGATTTTTTGTATTAATTATAACATTGTGCAAAACTTGAGGTCAACTGCCAGGTTAGAATTCCCCCACTCAAATCAAGGCACTGTTGACCCAACTTTGAACCCATTTGAAATCAGCTTTCAATCACTTCTACAATTCCACTTTATCAACAGAAAATAAGGCGGAGGATTATATTTCACCCCATTAAGCATACAATTTAGTCATCATTTTCACTAGCAATTCCAATCAACTTCCTTCAAATTCCGTTAATTGGTCTGTGAGGTTCTCTTTTTGCTTCTTCCAAAAAAGCCGTGTCTCTGTCAGCCTTCTGTTTTTGTCACCCAGAGGAAAGACGAGAAGGTTTGTGAGCGTGTATGGAAAGGGAGCAGATGGATGCATAATTGATCCAGAGTGGTCACAGCAGAGGACAGCATTCTCGTGACTACTTAGGACACCCAACGTATTCTCTCTCCCTCTTTTTTTTTTCTTTTTCTTTTTGGGCTGAAAATTCATTAAATTTCCCATAGAAGAAAACCAGCTACTTATTTCTGGTTTGAATATTAAGCCTGGCAACACTTTATTTATTTTTCTAATGTATCGATTTCCAAGCCAATACATCAAAACAAAGCCAGCATTAGACAAGCAGGCTAGTTGACCAATGCTCTGTAATACCCGTGGCCACTCTAGGTCGAGCCTTTGTTTTTCATTTCTTTGATTTTATACAAGACCATTAAATAAAGCCTGAATTCAGTTCATTCATGCTCAAACCTAACGTTAAAATGACAGATATTGGATGATTATTTTGAAATTTACTACTTTATTTACCATAAAATTAGTTCCTCAATAGTCTAAGTGATATTTCATATCACATTCAAGGTTCCTACTGAATTAGGATTTTATTTTTTAGTTTAAAGGGTCATTGGCTACATAATCCAACTCATAGGCAGGATTTTCAGATAGGAAAGTGTCCTCCACTGTTTTCAAAATGGCCCTGCGTTCCTCTGGAGAAGGACTCTTGGTGAGATAAAGTAGTCAAGAGTTGAACAGATCTCCTTTTCCTACTTCTAACATGAAAAAATGCAGCTACTATTTATAATAACCAACTCCTAGGTTTTCAGAGAATCCCATCACAAATTAACTTCCTTGAATTTAAAATAAGACCATATCTAGAGGTATTAGTCAAGATAGAGATGAGAAGTTTTTAAACATAAGAAAACTTGCAGAAAAAAAAAATCCCTTCAATGCAGAAAAAACTATTTTATCAGAACATGGGAATTGCCTGTGATAGCAATCAGGATAAAGACTTGAATCACATAAATATCAGTCTCTGAAGTGAAGAAGAGTGATTCTCTGTCTTTTATAAAGTGTCATAAAATAATGGTTCTATGTAAACAAATGTTTTAGCCAATTCAGAGTTTTCATTTGTCCTGAGTGCTATTCTATCTGGCAGGATAAAAGTTTATTAGGACCAAACACCCAGAGATCACCTACTGATTTTAGTGGGACTGTTGAGTTGTCAACAAGTCATAGTATTGCTATTTTGATCTCATGTTCTATTAAAAAAAAAAACTAGAAAATTTCTATACTTTAAAATGATATTTCTTATTGTAAAGTCTCTCCTCAAAGTGCCTGTGTGTCTAGAGAGTCTGGAGTATAAAGAGTCCAGGAGAGGTGCTTTAATGTGCAGGGAAATAACTAAGCCAAGCATCCTCTGTGACCTGCAAAGTGAACTGCCTTCTTTCCCTGGCTGTGAAGTGTGCTAAGTGGGAAAATCCAAGATGCTGGTGACTAGTAATGTAATAGGCCTATGTCTCACTCTTTTAAGGTTCATAGTAAATCTTTGCTTTCACTCTAAAATGGTCTCATTGTCCCAAAGACAATGATAGGTTCTAATGAATAGAACTAAGGGCCAAAAGAGCTGAAGATATGCATCTACATCTAAATGAATAGATTCAAGACAAACAGAAAATACTACTGAAATTAAGATAAACTTTGCAAATTTCTAATCGATTTTCCTCAGTAGCCATTATCCATCATATACTTTGATCTACATTCAAGTCTTCATTCTGATGTGAAGAATACTTGAGATAAAGAGAAAATAAAATGCATGAACTTAATAGAGGAAAACAATGACTAAGGCCTTTTTTATTCATCATTTGAATAAATAATTAGCACGTTGGGCATTATTAGTAATACAAACACAAATCAGGCTGTAATGTCTTCAATACAATTATTACTCAGAAGCACAAATAAGATGCAAATTGAATATAAGGCATGAAATAATCAATATACTAGGAGAAATGTAAAGTAGAAAAGAATTTGAAAGGAAGATATATTACTTCTGGTTAGGCAGAAATGATGGCTTCCTTGTAGTGATTATGTTTGACCTGAGCTGTAAGAATAAATAGAATATAGGTATGCATAGACAAGGTGGAAGAACATTCAAAACAAAGAGGAAACCAGAAATGTACAGGATACATTTATTGAGAATGGCAATTAGGGTCATCCGGAGTTCCGTATAAACAAGACCTGAAGGAATTATGTTTGGAAATCTATGTTGGAAACATATTGTAAATAGCCTTGAATGATAAAGTGCTTTGGTTTTATTCTGTAGGCAATACAGAAGTATTCAAGATAACTGTAACCAAGGGGGAGATATTACCTGAACTATATTTTACTATTAATCTCACCTCAAGGAATATGATTTAGATAGGGGTATTCATGAGAATAGTTACATAATAGTTTAAGCCTCTGTGACAAAGAGAATATGGTGCCATAAGTAGAAATAAAGTTCACGGGAGAAGGAATCAACTGTGGAGAAAGCATTATGTGTGTATAAAAACATTTGTTTAACTTGAAATGTAAGTTATTCCCAGTGGAAGAGTCTAGCAGACAATTACAAATGAAGGAACAGATATCAGGAACAAGACTGTGATTCCGAATCTAGAAGAATTCATGTAGAATTATTAATTGAACACTTTAGATAAATCAAATGTAGATTGATAAGTTTGAAGAAGAGGAGGATTAAGAAATATCTATATTTGGAGGAATAGGATGAGAAAAGAGACAAAACCGGTATGACAACAAAAGGGGTATTAATTGCGATGTAAATATTATAGAACTGTGAGATTAGAGCACTACTGAAATTGAAGTAGGACAAGGTTCATAGTAGAAAGTATGGAGAGCAGCATTGAATGTGCCATGGAGTTATGATTGAGGGCAAAAATTTACATTGCATGTAAATATTGATGAAGATAGATGCTACGTTTTTAGAAATGAATGAAAAAGGAGAAAACCCATAAAATATTAGGTTAGGTAAAAATGTCTGAGATAAAACATCCAAAACACAATCCTTAAAGTAAACATTGATAAGGTATACTTCATCAAAATTAAAAATACTGCTCCTCAAAACTCACTATTGCATGTATAAAAGGACACAGATGATACCTGGTAGAAGATATTTAAAATCATATCTAATAAAGGAGTTGTATTTAAAATATTTAAAGAACTCTCCACACTCAACGATAAGAAAGCAAACAACAAAATAAAAACATAGACAAAACCTTGAATAGGTCCTTCCCTAAAAAAGATATCAAGAAAACAAAAATAAATAAATGGGACTTAATTAGACTAAAAAGTTTCTGCACAGCAAAAGAAATAGTAAACAGAGAAAATAGACAACTTAGAGAATGGGAGAAAATATTTGCAAACTATACATTTGACAAAAAACTAGTATTCAGAATCAACAAGGAACTCAAACAAACAACAGCAATAAAAAACAAATAACCCCATTAAAGAGTGAGCGAAAGATATGAACAGATATTTCTCAAAGAAGATATACAAACCGCCAACAAACATATGAAAAAATGTTCAACATCACTAATCATCAGGGAAATGCAAATTAAAACCACAATGAGATACCACATTACTTCTGTCAGAATTTCCATTATTAAAAAGTCAAAAAATGATATATCTCAGCACAGTGAAAAGGAAACACTTAAACAATGTTGGTGGGAATGTAAATTAGTCCAACTTCTAAGAAAAACAGTATGGAGATTCCTCAAAGAACTAAAAATAGACACACCATTCAATCCAGCAATCCCACTGCTGGGTATCTACCCAAAGGAAAAGAAGTCATTATATCACAAAGACACTTGTGCGTATATGTTTATTGCTGCACAATTCACATTTGCAAAGAAATGGAATCAATCTAAGTGTCCATCAATTGATGAATGAATAAAGAAAATGTGTTATATATATATATACACACACACACACACACACACACACACACCATAGAATACTACTCAGCCATAAAAAAAGAATGAAATAATGTCTTTTGTAGCAACTCGGATGAAACTGTAGGTCATTAGCCTAAGTGAAGTATCTCAGGAATGGAAAAACAATGCTGTATGTACTCACTTATAAATAGGAGCTAAATGATGGGTATACGTAATCATAGGTACTGATATAATGGACTTTGGAGACTCAGAAGGGGAGAGGTGGGAGTGGGTTGAGGGATTAAATATTACCTATAATGTACAATGTTCACTATTTGGGTGATGGGTACACTAAAAGCCCTGACTTTCCGACTATACAATTAATCCATTTAATAAAAAGACAAAGATAAGTGCTGGCAAGGATGTGGTGAAAAGGGAACCACTGTACAGTGTTAGTGGAAATGTAAGTTTTATACCCATTATGGAAAACAATATGAAGTTTCCTTAAAAATTAAAAATAGAGGCTGGTCTTTGTGGCTCACACTTGTAATCCTAGCACTCTGGAAGTCCAAGGCAGGAGGATTGTTTGAGGCCAGGAGTTCGAGACCAGCCTGAACAAGAGCAAGACCTCATCTCTACAAAAAATATAAAAAAATTGGCCAGGCGTGGTGGTGCATGCCTGTAGTCCCAGCTCCTTAGGAGGCTGAGGCAGAAGGACCGCTTGATCCCAGAAGTTTGAGGTTGCAGTGAGCTATGACGACATCACTGTACTCTAGCCCAGGTGACAGAGCAAGACTCTGTCTCAAAAATAAATAAATAAATAAATAAAAATAAAAATAGAACTACTATATGACCCACCTATCCCATTTTTGGGTATGTATACAAAGGAAATGAAATCAAAAACTCAAAGAAATATCTCCACTCTCATGTACTTTGCAGCATTATTCACAATAGTGAAGATGTAGAAACAAAGTACATGTCCATCAGTGAATGAACAGATAAAGAAATTGTGGGTATTCAATGGTTGACAAAGACCTGGAACTCTAATACACTGCTGGTGGAAAAATTTAGCAGTTTCATATAAAGTTAAACATATACCTGCCATATGATCCAGCCATTCTACTTCTAAGTATTTGCCCAAGAGAAACAAAACATATGTCCATGTGTCCATACAAAGATTTGTTCATGAATGTTAACATCAGGTTTTTGGGTAATAACCAAAAACTAGAAACAGCCCAAATGTTCATCAACAGATGAGTACATAAACAAACTGTGGTCCACAATACAATGGAATGACACTTGGCAGTAATAGGAATGAATTACTGATGCACACAACTACGGGGTTGAATCTCAAGATAATTATAAAGGGAAAGAAGCCTGGTCAAAAAAAAATATATATATATATATGTACACATGCTGTATAATTCCATTTACATAATATCCTAGAAAAGGAAAATGAACATATAGTGACAGAAAGCAGGTCCATGGTTGCATGGAGGCAGGAGGGAAGGATTATAGAGGGGTAAGAGAAAACTGTTGCAGGTAATAAGTTTATTATTTCAATTGCTATGATGGTTTCATGATTATGTACTTATGTCAAAACTTACCACATTGCACATTTTAAATATATGCAATTTATTATGTGTTAATTATACCTCAATAAAGCTGTTAAATGAAAAAAAAAAAGAAGTTGTGGGTATTATTCAGCCTTAGGAAAGAAGGAAATCCTGCCATTTGTGGCAACAGGGATGAACCTGGAGAACACAGGGATAAGTGAGATAAGCTGGACACAGAAAGACAAATAATATATGAAATCACTTATATGTGGAATCCAAAACAGTCAATCTCATAGAAGCAGAGACTAGAAGCAAGGCTGGCAGGGGCTGGAAGTTGGGGAAAATAGGGAGATATGGGTCAAAGGGTATGAAATTTTGGTTATGCAGGATGAACAAGTGTTGGAGATCTAATATGGAGCACTGTAACTATAGATAATAGTACTGTACTGCATATTTGAAATTTGCTGAGACAATAAATCTTAAGTGTTTTCACAAAACAACAACAAAAAAAGAAACAAATGGCAACTGTGTGAGGTGATGGAAATGTTAATCAGCTTGATAGTGGTAGTGATTTCACAATGCATATGTATATCAAAATATCACATCATATACTTTAAATATATGTAATTTTTATTTGTCATTTTTATCTCAAAAATCTGGGGGAAATTAAAAATAAAAGTCTTTCACATTTTAAAAAAATAAGTATATAGGCAAAGGAAGGAAATTTAAAAAGATCTCATAAAGATGAAAGGCACACAATTCAAGGGCTTAACTATAAATAGTGGAAGGAGTACTTCCAACTTCAGTGTCTTTCATGTGGGTATGAAAGGATGTGTTCGTTAACACACAACAGTTTTCTAACATGTCTCGGGGAAGGTTTTGCATATGAATGAAGAGAAAAAGAGGGAGCAAATATTGTTCAAATGGTATATAAATTATAGTTTTCACACTAAAGGATGCTATAGTATCATGAAAATTCAGTTGAAAGCAGACAGGCTGTATTTACCCAGAACTCTGCATTGTTGATCAAAGAATTACTTAATTCTTTCAATTAATTATAATTCAATTATTTTACAAATGGCATCCAATAGAGGGTGCTATACTTTTATCACTTTATTACATTATAGTAGGCTATAATAAACTAACTCCAGATAACTGATTATCTTCTTTAAGCCAAGCTAAAATGAATATTAATCCAAAATATTAGAAAGGACAAGATTAAAAACTTGACAAAGGATTTGAAGTTCCCCTGAACTTCCTTCTGTCCTCAGGTTCTTTTATATTCCTTGGAAGCTGACTTTCCCAGATGAAAATAAATAGATAGTGAAAAAACTGTATAAAAGAGATTATTGACTTAACTAAGTAAAGGTAAATTTTTATCTGATAAAGAAAAACAAAGTTATATTTTGTGATTGCTGTGATATTGGTCAGCACATTATTTATTAAGAATACAGTAAGTTTCCTCACAGGTCTTGAGAATAATGATCATACCTACTCAAATAGATAATGTCGTGAGGATTAAGGAATCTAAATCATGTAAGACACATACAACAATATCTGGTATATAATAAGTGCTCAGTAAATAGTAGCTAATAAGTGTTCTATAATAGTTGGGAAGTAAGACACGTAAAGAATATTTTGCTTGCAAAGAAAAAGTGTGTGTGTGTGTGTGTGTGTGTGTGTGTGTGCGTGTGTGCATGACAGAGACCGAGATAGCAAGAGAGAGAGCCCTGAAGTCCATGAGAAAGAATTAGGTGGTGATAACTATACAAATCTAAAGCTGGACAGATTTAGGTTGGCAGAAATGGTCTGGAAAGTATTTACAAAGAAAAAGCTAATATACCTGAGGTCTGAATGATAGATAAAATTTAGAAATTATTCCAAATGAGAGAAAGGGTAGGTAAGCCAGGAGATGATGTGAAAAAAGAATGGGCAAGGTGTAACTGGAAACATGAACAGGCAACCCAAAAAGGTGGAAGAGAATCTTTATTGGCAAGCAAAGGAGGACCAGCCAAGTGTTTGAACAATTCTCTGTGGACAAAGTTCCAGTTTTTTAGTAGAAGAATCATGATGAAATTAATTTCAGGAGTATTAATCTAGATACAGTGTCGAGACAAAAGAGAAGACAACAGAGATGGACAAAGATCTCCATGTATACACAGAACATATACAGTGCATATCCATCCATCCGTCTACACAAGTTATTGATGTACTAATGATACAGGTATTGGACTCCTGCTTATTTCAGAGGCAAGCAGACACAAAGAGCATCAACACATAATTTGATAAGCGTTCAGCTAAACATGGCTGTACCTATTACTAACACCATTCAGCTTATACAGCCGGGATTGCACAAGAAGACTCTAGCAGCTGTGTACAAAGAGCACCAGATGATGAGAGCCTCTGGGGATGAGAGTTGGGGTGAGTGTTGGAGGAGGGAGTCCTCAAACACATCAGGTACAAATCATCAAAGAGTCATAGCCTCTGGCCTAAAATACTGAGATAAATTCAACATGTTAGTACAGAACCTCAGAAACTATATCAATTTATTTTTACATTTCTACCCCTGGTAGTAAAATAGTCCTGCATTGCCTCATAGAGAAACCAAACCTCTATTGCAGAGATTCTATTCCTCCTGGACAGGGATAGGGAGGGAGACTTGGTAAGTGTGGGCATGTCCATCCGACATTAAAATAGAACTGTTGTGATTTAAATTGACATTTTATCCAAAAGGAATTAGAACTTAGAACCAGCAGATAATTTAAATTTCCATGAATATGTCAATATGTCAAATTCCCTGAATATTTCAATATGCAAAAAAGTATAGTGGGACAGTTAGAACTAACCACAATCAAACATTTTTAAACAAATTTTATTCAGAAATATGTATCCACAAATGGCCTTTAAGGTATGCAAATGTAGGAAAACTATATATTTATCCCGGTACTATGGTCTATGTGAAGCAGTTTAGAGGCTCTTTTTCGGAAATTGACTTCACAGTGAATTCAGAAAGTAAAATAAATTCATGTCTTAATAACTGTATCTTATTTTTTTGTAACCAAGAACTATATTTCTCAGTTGGAATATGAGTAACTATGCAATACACATGCTTGCAGTACTCATGAAAAATGTCACATTGTCCAACTTTCTTTAAAGGATCTGTTTATTTGTTTTTGTTCATGGAAAGATGCACAATTTTAACTGAGTCTAACTTCATTATCTATATTTAAGGATGCCTTAAATATAAACCAAATTTTCAGCTTGACTCAGCTTATTTATTTATTTAAATGAATAAAGTAAACACATTTTTTGAATAAAAATATTTTGGCAGGAAGTCCATTTCCACTAGGATTCTGAAATGAAGCAAAGCTAAAATTTGGGAAATAAATTGTGAAATAAAGCAAAACATACTGAAAATTTCCATTTGACAGTAGCTTAAACTCTTTCTGCCATACAGTTTATAAAGATTTTCCCTTTCTTTTGCAACACACTTGCTTCCAAGTTGCTTATTTTGAGCAGTTTCCAAAAAGAATAGAATTTTCCTTCAAAGAGACATGATTTGCCACTGTTACAAAGAAGTCTGCTACAACTTTCAAAGACAATTCCAAGAGAGGAATTTTAAGATGTATGGGCAATGGTGGTCATAATTGGAATAAGTACATAGTCTTCAAAAGTGTCTGTTTTGGTTGGATAATTTAAGAAGGGGAGCTCCTGTTAAAATTCAGTCATACTGGTTTATAGATATACTTAATCAATGGAAAGCATTGCAATGAAAATCCAGTTTTATGGGAGGTGGGAACACCACTTCCGGGGCTATAATAAAGTTCTGATGCAGCTTCATACAATAAGGAGGAAGAGTCTGTATACACAACCACCACCCTGCAGGGATATATAAAGGGAGCAGCCCAATGAGGGGCAGAGTGAAACTCGAGGCACTTGCTTCTTCCCCTCAACCACAGCCTACTCTCAAAACCTCACTATGTCTTGCCCCAACTACTGCTCAGGAAACTGCAGCTCAGGAGCCCTCAGAAACTCCTGCCATATTCCTCCCACCTCCTCCGTTGCCATCTACTCTACCAATGTGAGCTGTGGAGATGCCCTCTGCTTACCCGGTAGCTGTCAAGACAGTACCTGGCTCACAGACAACTGCCAAGAGACCTGCGGTGAACCAACCAGCTGCCAGCCGGCCAACCTTGAAACCTCTTGCTGTTCTTCCTCTGCTTACTACGTGCCCAGACCCTGCCAAGGAACCAGTTTTCTTCCTGCTTCTTCCTTCATCTCCAGTTCCTACCTCCCAGGATCCTGTAGACCTCTGAGCTTTGCATCCAGCAGCTGCCGTCCACTGATCCCCCTGCTCAACAGTGGCCAGCTCATAGGAGGCTACGTGTCCAGTGGCTATAGCCCCCTAACCTGCTTGTCCAACAGCTGGCGACCCCTGAGCCTTGCCACGTATGGATACCCACCCTTGGGTTGCTTGGCCTACAGACCTCAAACACTTCAGGTTGTGTCCAGCAGCCTCAGACCCCTGGGGCCTCTGTCCAGTGGTTGCCAGCCTCTGACCCCTGTGTTCAGCACTTGTCGTCCATCTTGCTTTGTACAGGGATGCCAGTAGCTTCCTGGTTCCGGTGAAGAATCACACTGAGGATCCAGGACAAAAATTCAAATTCCATGGACTTTGTTTCTTTCCTAGTAGCTTTCCTTTTGCTTTTTCTTGTTTTTGTTGTCTCTGATCTAATGCAAACTCCTTCTTTCACATTTTGTGACTCATTTTCATCTTTTCTTGACATAAAAAAACAGTTTATGATGCTATTCAATGTTGTTCTGGTGTGGGAAGAATGTATTTGGCTCGGACAATAATAAATGAGATTAAGTGAGAATTAAGAATCTGGTTCATTATGGTTTTTATTTCATTACTCCATTTTAACACAGAAATGGCCAACCTCAACTGCTTGAAAAATAAGTGAATAGGACGGGTTGCAACTCAACTGCATGTTCTCACCTGGCAGTAGGGGGATTGCTTGATAGTTTATTGCTCAAGCTGCTTTTTAAACTTCTCGTCTTGTGTACTTAAAAGACCCAGAAAGTCCTTTATGGAAGTTACTTTGAAAAGGCAAGATTAGGAATGATCTCGTTTACCTCTTTCTTCCAGTGAACACACTTCCACCAGAATGTTCTTTCTAATTGCAAACCTAACCAAGCATCTGCTTAAGCCTTTCATGGCTTCCTATGATCAATGCCTATAAGATAAAAATCCAAACCCCTCAGCATGATACCTGTTTTCCTTCATTGTTTTACTCCCTCCTACTACTTTGGCTTCATTCTTTTCTGCTCAATATTGCAAACGCTAAGCTCCTGCAATCCTTACACATAGGTCCCCAAACATATACTTTTTACAAACATCTACTCTATTGGATACGTCATAATCAAGATCAGGATGTCCTTTGGCTCTGTCTTGAAAACTGATCCACATTTTTTAAAACACAGTTCATTTATTAGCCTGTTGATTTATTCAGCAAAAATTTATTGCTTGTTAACTATTTGCTGAGCCACAACGTGCCGGGCACGACAGATACTCAGGTAACAAGACAGTCCTGAACTATTACAGAGTTTACCAGAAATCACGTGCTGTGGAATATGTCTCAATTAAAGATACATTTTTTTTCTCTATTCAACATAAAATGTTTGGGGGTTATATATTTCACAAATTAAAATAAAACTAAGCAGTAAAGACATGAATGTTTACCCTTTTGAGGAACTGGGGTATCTGGAGTCTGTGTCGGTGTGCAGGAAAGGCAGTGCTTGCCAGGAGCTAACAAGCAGCTAATCCCTTTGGAAGAGATATTTGCTTCTAGGTCTGTTCCCATCTTGCCCTGTGGACTTCCTGATACCGAAGCAGAAATTCCACTTATCATCATACTCATGCTGCTGTTCCAAAATCCATTCTAGTTCATTCTTTTGCCTTATTTGCCTGACTCCCCTGGATATTTCAGGTTTGTGACATCTGTATCCCTCATTCTCTGAAAACTTTCCCAGGCTCTGTCCTTGCTTTTACCCTAATCACACCTTGGCTCATGCTGCCTTTTATCTCAGACATACATCTGTTGTTAATATTGCCAGACTGGTTATTTTTAGCATCATTTAAAAATGAGATTTTAGTTGAAATATAACACACATACCAATTTCTGCCTAAGCCAGTAGTCCACAGATACAGTCATTGCTTTGACTTCTAACCCATATATTAGTTTTGCCTGTTCTAGAAATTTAAAATGGAGTTTACAATGTGGGTACCCAGTTTTCTCTGTCTTCTTTCACTAAATATTATGCTTGTGACATTTTCCATCTTGTTTTGTGTACCAGTAGTTTATTTTCCTTGATGTATAATATTCAAGGTATTAAAACACCAGAATTTATTTATTCATTCTTTTGTGGATGAACATTTGGCTTGTTTCAAGCTTTAATCTATTAGAAATAATGTATAGAATATTTGTTTATGCTTATAGTATATTTTGATACACATATGGAAATAGTTCTATTGTGTAACATATTTAGGAGCGAAATTAAGTTATATGGGATATACTGTTCAGCTCTATTTTATACCATGACAAAGTTACACACTGCAGTTATGCCAATATTGACTTCTAGTCTCAGGGTATGAGAATTCCACTTGTTCTACATACTCACCAAAAACTAAAATTGTCAGTATTTTTAGGTAAAGCTGCTCTATTGAGTATGTGATTGTAATAAATATTGGATTTATTTTTAATTTACCTGATGATTCATTGAATTGAGCACTTTTTCATGTTTCTTGGCCATTTAGATACCCTTCTTTGTTAAGGAACACATAACTTTGTGAAGTAACATTCATGTCCTTTCTCCATGTTTTTGATTGGTGTGTCTGTCTTTAGGATTGAAAGAGTTCTTTATGTAGTCTAGATATTAAATTTTTGTTGGTGATACATACTTTGAATAACTTCTTCCATACAATTCCTTGTGTTTTTCCTCCTTTAATGTGTATTTAGATAAATAGAAATTAGTTCAATTTATTAATCTTTTATTTATGCTTAGTATTTTTTCTTGTCTTTTTAAAGAAATCTGTGTTTACCCTAAGTTAATGAAGACGTTAACTTCAGAAACTTTTTTGTTTTACTTTCAACATTTAAATATAGCATCAACGTAAAACTAATGTGTGTGTGTGTGTGGTGTGAGGGAGGGATGAAAATTCCAGTTGAACCAGCACCATCTCCTAAAAAACCCTCCTTTCCCACTCCGCTGCAGCTTAGTACCATTTTTGTATTGTGTGTCTATTTCTAGGCTCTATTCTCTTCTGTTGATTATTTGTCTATCCTTACATCACTATCATGCTTTATTTTTCATTATTTTATTTGTAATTTGAGCCCTTTTGGCAGTACATGAGTGGGATCTCTGTAAATATTTATTAATTTGGATCACAGTAAATTATGTTTTGATTGGGTGGTTGTGGAAGCTAGAAAAAGAGGTGTTAAGATGTATAGAATAGTGCTGATAGAAATTCTATATATATATTTTTTCCTTTGGAGTTTATGCTATGCAATTCTTCTTGAGGCTAGGTGGAAAAAAGTGTTCACTTCTCATCTCCTCCCAATTCAGAAGTCTAAAAGCTGGAATTTAAGGGAAATTCTATGTCTGTTATGCTGTGCCATGGCTAGATTGGATCTGGTAATATTTATACCTTAATCCACATGTGATAACTTTCTGTTGATAGCTATGTTAGGTTTATTATTTTATTAATTATCTTAATATCGGGCAAGATAGTTATGATTGGTCCTAATTTAGCCAAGACCATACAGATTGTAAATTACTAGTCTGGGATTTACTTTAGAGTTTTCTCAAAGCCTGTGTTTCTCCAGTAAATTCTATTATGATTATAATGTGAAGATTTTTTGAGGCAATTAATTACAGGGCAGGATTTTAGATAATATTTATTGCTTTCTAGCTTCACAGGTATATATCCTATGACTAAAATAAATGGGGATTGGTTCTTTAAGCTCTTCTTTTTATAATAAATTAAATATTCTTTATTAATATTCAAGTACCATTGTATTCCTTGTGATTAACCTCCTAGATATAGTCATCTTCAAACCAGATTTTGTAAAACTGACTTCCTTTTGCCAAACCATTAGCTCAAATAATGTATTGTTTCTCCCAAGTGAACCTAATCAAGAAAGCATGTTAAACCTCCATCAAAACTAATTAAAAAGCATCTCTATTTTCCCTTAACTTCAAAATCAGACCCCACATACCAACTGCACATAAGAGACACACAGAATCATCTTCTTCCTTATGTTGCTTGAAATAGATTGAGGAAAAATAAACATTTAGCCTTGAATGATGATCAGAGTGTGTAAATAAGTCATATATAAGAAAAATGCAGGTTTAGTCTAACAGATTATTCAGATATTTTGAGGGTAGAATTTGGAATCTGAGTCTTTTCTCAAGCATAACTATGAATAGTCAACTTGCCAATGTAAACAGAACTTTCTTCATTTTCCACTAAAGCTTTATTTTTGCTTAGAGAAATTTTCCTTTGGGGGGGTTCTTTTTATTTCAGAATATTACGGGGTACAAACGTTTTCTTTACATAAATGGTTTTTATACCGTTTGAATCAAAGTAATAAGTGTGCCCATTCCCCAGATAGTGTGCATTGTACCCTTTAGGTTACCCACTCACTCCTCCCCTTCTGCATGCTTGATTTCTGATGAATATTATTTCCACTTAGGGAAATTTTCTAGAAATTGGAGAAGGCGATGCCATTGGGGGTGACTCTTAAGGACTGTATGGACTTCTGGTTTCTGCTTTAAAGTGCTCAAAGGTCATCAGTCCTGTTTTACAATAAGAAAACAAAAAGTGGGCAACTTGAAAATCAGTGACTTTTTCTAGACCCATCAGAGAGATGGTGTGCAGGGCAACATTCCCCCCAAAATTTGGAGAGATAGGTGAACTTCTTGGAGTCACAGCTGAAATGTGCTTACCTGGCACAGAAACTGCTGAAGCCATAATCTGGTAGGAATACTTAAATCAGAAACTTGGAGAAATTTCTGGAGGCTGAATTTGTATTAGCATGCATATGAAAACCTCTTGGGGACCACAGTCTTAGGGAAGCCTCACACCTTGTGGATTTTGCCTCTCACCAGTTTCTCATGGTGAAAAGCCAGGAAAGAGCCCCTGATGGCTCTGTCAAGAGAAGGGAAGAAACTCTCCTAGAAAAGCATGCCCAGAATCTCCTCCATAACAATTTCTCACTCTCTAGCAGGAAAGACTTACCAGAATTTTGTTTAAGCTTAGGAAAGGACATTTCTTCCTCTCCAGCCCCCGCTAGCTTTTCTGGCTCACCTAAACTGGAGAAATGAAAAAACATTTTTGAAAGTCGCAGCTCACAGACACAGGCCCACTAAAAGACTGAGATTTAATTATAAGAATATGAAATGCTCCCCTCTCCCCTACCCTACTCTCACACCAACAAGTCTCCAGTATAATAACCGTGGATTACAGCTGAAAAAGATGCATGACACAGATACTCTCTGAGGAGAAATACTTAGGACAGCTGAAAGCCAAGAGGGTAGACAAAATTAAGGATATTAGAGAAATCTGAAGCCTCTGCCACTTCTAGCTACAGCAAACCTTAAGCACAGCCCGGCTCCTAGCCAGATTAACTTCAAATCTCGCACTTACTGTCCACTCATCTCAGTTCCTACTACCCAATACAGCACAGCTACTTTGATTAAAAAAGTTAAAAGACACACCAAAAAGCAATAAAAATATAGTTTCCAGAGAAAAAGTGAGCATCAAAATTGGGCTCAAATATGATATAGATGTTGGAATTATCAGACAGGGAATTTAAAATAACTCTGATTAATACATTCAGAGTTCTAATGGGAAAAGTAGATACCATACAAAACAAATGGACAATGTAATCGAGAGATAGAAATTCAAAGAAAGAATTTAAAAATGGTAGAAATAAAAACACTGCAAAAGATTTGAAAAATTATTTTGATGGCTTTATTAGTAGACTAGACAGGTCAAGGACAGAAGTGAGCTTAAAGATACACCAGTAGAAACTTTCCAAGCTAAAATGCGAAGAAACAATAACAAAAACAATAGCAAAACAGAAGAGAACATCCCAAAACTGTGAGACAGTTTCGAAAGGTATAATATACTCTTAATTGGAATATCGAAAGAAGAGGAAAGAAATTTTTGAAGTAATAGTGACTAACGGCTTTCAAATTCTACTGATAAACACCAAACCACAGATTCAGGAAGCTCAGAGAACACCAAGCAGGATTTAAAAACAAAACAAAACAAAAAGAACACTACACCCAAGTGCATGGTATTCATACTTCAGGAAAACAAAAATGAAGAGAAATCTTGGAAAAAAAAAAAAAGAAAATAAAACACGTTAGTTAGAGGAGCTAGGACAAGAATTTCAATGGACTTCTTGTCAGAAGCCAAGCATGCAAGAAGAGAGTTGAACGAAATATTTAAAATGCATGCAGTGGCGTTGACTACTTAGTCATTGTTCCATTCATCATTTAAATCATTAAACCAGTCATTTGCTTTGTTTTGCTTTTTGGACCAAGTTCCCTGAAATGGTTGAGAGAATCTACTTAAACTAAGGACTATTTCGGATTGATAACTCAATCAATATTTCATTGTATTATTTGATAAATGCATTTATATTCCTTGAAGTAATTTCAGCATGCATAATCACTCAGTCAATAGTAAGGAATTTATATTATATGCCAAGCTCTCTTATAGGTGCTGGGGATACAGTAATAACTCAATCTGGGAAAGCAACAACAAATAAATCATAAATATGGATAAAGAAATATAATAATATACGAGTATACAAAGTGGTATGAAGGGGATACGAATATTATTATAAAAAGGGGGAGAACTAATTTTAGCAAAGTCAAAGCATTCTGTCTTTAACAGAAATGGCATTTGAATCATCCCTAGAAAGATAAAAAGGAGTGTGCCCCATGATCAGCTGGGGGAGGTATGTTTTAGGCACAGAGCAGGTCAAAGGTAGGAACTTGGGAAGCATGCAGAGCAAAAGGAAGTTAGTGTAGCTTTCAGGTAGTAAGTGAGGAAAGAGCAGTATCAGAGAATGTGCCAATTGAGGTCTGTCTGGAAAGTATCCAGCCATTGTTAATATAATTTTTCATACTATATGACTGGGTACTTTCCAGACAGACCTCGTATATTCAATGTATTAGGCACTCTTGCCAACCACAGAGTCAACTCCATCAGGTATGTCTAACATGTGTTTAGTAAGTATTGGTGGTTCTCCAAAAGCAGAGTAAACTCAACTAGATGGGCCTCCAATTAGAGATGAATATTTCACCTCTGCTTGCTATGAATCATGGTATCTTGCTGTGACAGTAATGCTCAAAGTGGTCCCTATTCTATAAAAAAGACTGATTCTCTCACAGGACAATCTTTAAACAAAGCTTGCCATTATAATTTTTAGAATTTGTTAATCATTCATTCATCTGATGTCTTACTGGAATCAGTCTAGGTTCTGACTGAAGATTTTATAAGGCAAATAGCTCTGAGAAAGAGGAGCAGGAGGCCTGGTTGTCTTAGTCTGTTTTCTCCTGCTACAACAGAATACCACGGATAGGGCAAACGATAAATAATAGAATTTTATTCAACTTTGATTCTGGAGACTGCAAAGTCCACGATAGAGGGGCCACATCTGGTGAGGGCACTCTTGCTATCTTATAATATGGCAGAAGGCATCACATGACGAGAGAGGGTAAGAGGGTACCAGAGCACATGAGACAGACAGGAAATCCCAGGGAGCACATTGTTTTATCAGAAGCCCCCTCCTGTGATAACTAACCCACTCCTGAGATAACAGCATTAATGTAATCAACTATGAAAGTCCTCATCTCTCAATAGCATCATGATGGCAATTTAAAATTTTAAAATTTCGACTTGAGTTTTGGAAGAAATATTCAAATCACAGCACCGATTAAGGATCTTTTTTTTTTCTTCCTCTGTATGAAACGTGTCAGCAGCTGAACAGGAATAACCAACAATATTCTCCTCTAAATGTTTTAATACAATCTGTTATTCCTATGTATGCATGTACTTCATTAGCTGAATAAAAACATGAACAGTAGAGTTTGAATTTTCAGATAAATCCTTCTAAGTTATTATGTGATAGAAGAATACATAGTTTGTGTAATTCTTAAATCAACAGAAGTGAGAAACAGTCTATGATCACAGGAATGACACACGGAAGCACCCGTCCTAGCCAAGTGAGAAAGTGTAGTTACTGTTCCTTTGCAATAGTCAAAATCTTCCAAATTTGACTATGATGTTTATGAACTTTCCACACCACACAAAGCTACTCAACCAATGTCTTACAAAGATTTTGCTCACTTTTTGAAGGTTAGAAAATTACCAAAATATATATGAAAATGTCAGAGTAACTCTGATTATAAGCTACAAAAGAAATACATAAAATAAAATATTTTTAATTCTGTTACTTTTCTGATATATTTAACATGGCAGTATTTAAATATTTGTTTGACCTTGTTCAAGGTCCCAGCACTTTTTTAAAAAAATTATTTGTACATTTCTACTCCTTTTTATCAGTTTCATTACTTTTTGTAAAAGAAATTGTTTTAAAAAAGAATACAAAATGTATTCCTTTGATTAAATAAGCATATGTCATTAATGGAAATTAATTATCACTGACATGTTCATCATGGTCACTTTTTCATATTTTTTTTTTGAGAATGCAGAAGTTCAAAGTTCGAGTTGTGCATTGAAACAAAGGCAGGTTGTTTTCATCTCTTGCTAATCTAATTTGTGCTGAGAGATGTCCAGCAATGAAACTAAATAACTACTTAAAAAATACAAGATGAGGTTATTTATTCTCTGAGATGTCTAACAATTGTCTTGATTAATTAGCGTTAGTTAGAAAAAAATCCTGCATATTAACGAAAGCATCCATGTCCTATGCACACTCCAGTACTTCCATAATGTGAAAGGCAGTGACCTTTCCCAAGTGGGTGAGTGCCCTTTATATGACATCTGGGCTTCCAGGATGTCCTGAGCAGGCAATTTACTGCACTCAGGGCACCTATATAATGTGCCATACATAGAAAATATTGCTAGTGAGAGCCTATAGGATAAACTAACAGGAAATCTTCAAAGTTCATAGCCCAACAAGGGTGGACTGTGGAACAGCTCTTTTGTATACACAGTGTAGTGTCAAATGCATCATTCTGATAAAAAGAAAGGTCCCTTATCCAGAGAAACAGTGCTAGGAATTGAATATTTGATATATAGATCTTTTAATCAAATGCTGGAGCTTTTCAGTATCAGAAGACTAATTTTAACCTACTTTTAAAGCAATTTAATCCAATTACATATTAGATTATGGTCCCAGAAAAAAATATAATTAACCCTTAAAGCCCCATGCTGAATTCATCTGACTATGAAGTTAATAATAGGTGCCATATCATTATTTAATGCCTCATTGAAGAACACACAATAAAGTGTCAAGCTTTTTAAATTATGCCTAGAAATTAATGCAATATCGAATACATTCTTTTGCTTTCTTAATTACAGCTATACTGACCAGCTCTATCACAATATGTAAGTAAAATTATTTAACAAAATGTAATATGTCCCTTTTTAAACAGAAATGCTCATGTTCAAATGATTCTAGAAAATAGGCCCACATGAAGATTTAGAGCAATAGAAAATTCAATTATGGGAGCTCATAATTCCTTACACACAAGTACCTCTCATCATTTTTAATGCGCAGGTTTGGCTCTAATCATCTGACTATGGACATTCGCTTGTAGTTTTCTAACTCACAGAGAGTGTGGGATCACTGTGTTGACATGGTATTTCCTCTACCATTATCTTATTTTCTCATCGAAAATCAAAAGACATTACTATTGTCTGAAAAAATAAATAAAATTTTATTCCTTGACTATTTCCATCTCTTGGCAATTATTCAAAAATTAAGGGAAGGGTGTAAGATTTATAATATCCAATGAGTAGAATCAACTATAGAGTAGGTTTTCTTCTAAACTCAAACCAGAACTTTATTGAAAATGTTGAAATCATTTTAATTCCATGATCTGAAGAAATGCAGTTTACTTAATAAGGACGTTTTCATAGAATCTTCAGAGGAGCAATATAGCTTTGCCTAGGCACTTAAGGCCAATGATTTCAGGGGCAAATTAAGAGGACACACATAAAAACAATATTTTGCTGCCTCTCCAATTTTATATTCCTCTTAATTCCACACACAAGAACAAACTACCTCTGGCTCCCATTATAAACAGACCATGTCAGATCTAACTGTACAAAGGAAAAGAAAGAGCACATAAGAAAATGTTACGTGGCCCACACATAACACATTGTCTATTCCTGTTTACTCTAATGGTGGGTGTATTGATGAGTCTTCATTCTCCATTAAAATAGAACAGCATTTTCCATTTTCTTTATGAAATTCTTATTGGTTGATAAATATCCGATACTGTCACATCAGCAGGAGCTGCATTTCTGGAGGTGATGATGGCCTGCAAGATCTATCTGTAATATGAATTTATGAATTGATTACAGAACTTTCTCATCTGCAGGGTAAAAAGATGGCTATATTTTAAAGCATACTTTGTGTCTTGTTTTCTTATAGAGAAATCTGCTCTCCATTACTCCATTTATTATTAGGATGAAACAGTGCAGTAAAACACAATGCTTTCTATTTCCTTCTTAGCAGTGTCGGGAGAGGGTGAAAAAGAAGAAGACAAAGAAAGACAGGGAAAAGGAAGTCTTAAAAAGAAAAAATAATTTGCTCAGGAGCAAAGTCTAAAATCACGTTGGTGAAAAACAACTTAATCTTTGATTAAAATTGTATCTCAAAACACATTCATTCAGCGTCACTTATTCAACAAATATTTTCGAGGTGCTGTTATGTACTGAACAGTATTCTAGGTGATAATCACAGTTCATATGCGTGGACGCCCATTCTACGGAATCTTCTACATCTGTAAACAAGCAGTTTGCAAATACTATCATGTTAATGCTTTGGCATATGGAAGGCAGAATGCTACTAAACCTTGGATCTGGTGTGTTATTCTATAACCTCTCCATCAAATGCCAAAGCAATTTGATATGTATGATTGTGTGTGTGTGGAGGGGTGTTTATGGAAAAGGAAATATTTGGTGAAAGTTACACAAGAGCTTTCTCTGAGAAGTTTCAATGAAAAAGAGCTTCTGTCCTAAGATCTTCCAGAATTCAATGGTTTTTTTTTTGTTGTTGTTGTTTGTTTGTTTGCTTTTAATTTCAAAATATTAAAGGGGTACAAGTGTTTCTGTTACATGGATGAATTGAATAATGCTGAAGTCAGGGCTTTTAGTGTGTCTGTCACCAGAATAGTGCACATTGTACCCGATAGGTACGTAACGTTTTTATCCCTCACGCCTCCTCCTGCTCTCCCCGCTTCCTAGTTTCCAGTGCCCTTTACACCTCTATGACTGTGTATACCCATCCTGTAGCTCCCACTTATTAGTAAGAACATGTGGTGTTTGTTTTTCCATTCCTGGGTTACTTCACTTAGGATAATGTTCTACAGTTCCATTCAAGTTGCTGCAAAAGGCATTTTTTTCCATTCCTTTTTATGGCTGAGTAGTACTCAGTAGTGTGTATACACACACACGCACACACACATATACTACATTTTCTTTATCCACTCATCATTCGATGGGCACTTCGGTTGATTCTGTATCTTTGCAATTGTGAATAATGCTGCAATAAACATTCCGGTGCAGGCGGTTTTTTTTAGATATAATGACTTCTTTTCCTTTGGGCAACTAGTAGTGGGATTGCTGGATCAAATGGTAGGTCTATTTTTAGTTCCTTGAGAAATCTCCACACTGTTTTCCATAGAGGTTGTACTAATTTATAGTCCTACCAGCAGTGTATAAGTGTTCCTTTTTCACTTCACCCACTCCAACATCTACTGTTTTTTTTATTTTTTTAATAATGGACATTCTGATAGGGGTATGGTGGTGTGTCATTGTGGCTTTAATTTGCATTTCCCTGACAATTAGTGATGTGGAACATTTTTTTAAAGTGTCCATTGGCCATTTGTCTATCTTCTTTTGAAAAAACTGTTCATGTCTTTTTCCTATTTTTTAACGGGGTTTCTTTGTTTGTTTGGGAGTTTTTTGTTTGTTTATATTGTTTGAGTTCTTTGTACTTGGAGAATTGTGGGATGCCTGGGAGATTTTCTTGTCCAGTGGATCCCTAACCAGGCTTTATAGAGGCATCTTCAGAGTAAATTAGTTTCTGGGTCCAATTACAACTCTCTAAATATGAGTCTCTAAGTGATAGGTCCAGGAATCAGCTCTATTTCTTTTTCTAAAAACTCACCATATTTTTCAAAGCAAAGTTTACTTTGGCAAAATGACTCTATCAAACTACTTTTCTTAGAAATGCACATTTTCTTCTGTTTTTTTTTTTAAATATCCCCTTTCGTAAAATATGTATATCGAGTGATGTTGAAATTGACCATCAAGATCCAAAAACTAAAAAGATAAAACATATCAAATAGAAATAAAAATAAATTAATAAAAACATATCAAAATAGAAAACCTCATCAGTAATTTAATAAATGCTTATTAGATCAATAAGGTATCATTTTCTATATGCAATTGGCAAAAATAAATAATGATAAAAATACCCAGTGGTACTGAGGAGGTAATGAACCAGACACCCAGGCACTGTGGTAGAAAGTGTGGATTTGGGCACATGTATTGAAAGTCTTTAAAATATATTGAATAGGTTAGAATTTGAGTACGTTACTTTTTTTTCCAAATGAAATAATACAAACTAAACAAGAATAAAGAAGAATGAACAGCAGCCTCAAAACAAATCCTCCTGAATTCACTGGTTTTCACGGGGTTCTACAGAAATATTTGCAAAATCTCTGAGGACTTTGGAATCCAATTTACCTCAGCTACAGTTTCAATTAATTTGAATTTTATATGCTAGTATATTTTTTAAACAGGAGAATTTACATGGACATGCAATCTGGATAGAAGCTTAGAATAAATGATAATATTTTATTTTGAAGAGTTTAGTTTATAAAGAGCCCACTATATTGTGTACATTTTTCTCTTTTTGCTGATAGCCATGATTTTGAAAACTTCAAGGGTGAGAAGTTATCCTTGCTTTGCGAGCTGCTAGCCCATTCTTGGTGTGTTGTACACACCACCTGTGAATAAGAACACTATGCTCTCTTCCCTCTTGCACTACATCCTGAAGAAGGAATTCCATTTTGGCTGCTTATGATTCCGGCTCTTTCCTAGACATAATGAGAAGAATGAGGGTTACTAGCTGGGATAGGAGTGTTTGAAAAATATAAGAAAAACTATAGGTCAGAGGGCATTTTCACTGGCATCTGAACAACTGTTAAGGGAATGCTGTCAGGTAAAGGAATCTCAGCAAGACAGAAGTGAGTGTATGTATGGGACTGCCAGGAAGGACTGAGAACAGATAAGAAATTTACCTAGAGGGTGACAACACTCAGAAAGTCAAATCTGAGAAACATCTATAACTCTTCTGAAACTAATTCTATTAACTTCATGTCTTTCAGCAACTGCTACTCTGGAAATGATAGCTCCTGCTATTTGGGCGGTTATTGCTACCTTCCTTTTTTCTTATCTGTTGCTCTGTGCTCTGGAAGAGTGAGCCAAAGAGGTGCCCTCTGCTTACTCAGTAGTTTCTAACCTGGCTCCTGGACAAGTGACAGGAGAACTGTGGTGAACCCGCCAGCTGCTAACCAGCCGACTGAGGGTTCAGCAACTGTCAAATCTCTTGCTGCCCTGATACCGATTGCCATGTACCCAGACCCTGCCAAGAGACTCACTTTGTTCCCGCTACTTCCTGTGTCCACAGTTCAGGCGTTCCACCAACATTCACCAGATGCCAAGGTTCCCAATTAACAGCTTCCATCCCCTGACCCACCTCCTCCCTGTCTTCTAGAGCTTGCACTGTAGTCAAGAGTGGTTCCCCTTTTATCTGTGTCTCCTGTTGTTGCCATCCACTGACGAGGTGCCTAGCAGTGGCCAATCACTAATCCTATTGTCCAGTAACTTCAGATCTTTGACCTATGCATCTGGTGATTGCTAAAGCTTGTGCTCTCTAGAGGACCTGGCATTTACCTTCTAGTAAGTTTGGCTAAGCAAAATCAATATTAAGATTGGGATTTCTCGCTAAAAATAGCTCACCATATATTATTTCTTATAAAACTCTTCCAAATAAAATGTTTCCTTTTTATGTGAGTTGTATCAAGATTCTCCTGGTCAGTGCAGTGTCTAACTCAGTTTTTGTTTGCATGTCTTCCAGCAAAGTGAGAAAAGATTTGCTTTAACTCCTAATAAATGTGCTTCCTCAGGTACTGCAAATATGACTTTTGTTAATATTTATTTGTTAATTCTAGCGTATGATGTCTTTAATTAATGAGAGAGCTCCGTCCACTAGATAGAGAATGGCAAATGTTGCCTGAGGGGTTTGTTGAGTCCTTCACTGATTCATTCAGCAAGTATTCGTGAACTTTCAAAATTGTGCCAAATATTGTATTGCATGCTTTTCTGTGGCTCCTTCTGGACGTTAATCTTCCTAAGGCTTTCCTATCATTTATAAACTACCCTAATTAAAATCACTCTAAAACCTTGGTTCTGAGAATTTCATGGACATTGTACTAGAAGGGGTTAAACTTCATTCAGTGGTGGTTCACAGAGTCCCAGTTAAGAGGACAGTCCTCTGGGTTTATTCTACCTTCTCACGGCTCTCAAGGATGGCAGGTAATCACAGTTATATAGTCTTGATGAGTCTCCAAGTGACCATTGTGATTAAAACCACAAAACTGGAAAAAATGGCGGATTAGGTGTGACCTCCTGGCTCTCTGCTCCCTGAGTGGGAGGTGAAGAACACGGACACCCACATGCAAGTGAGGTGCTCTCCCACAGGGTCAGCTTCATGAATCTATAGAGAAGCAGCAAAGGACAAGCCGTGCTGCGGAAAAACAAGGTGAAGTGGAGAAGTGATCACAAATACCGGAGAGTGCGGGTCAAACAGTGGGAAGTGCAGCTCGGGTCAGCCGTGCCCGTCGGCGGGCTGGCCCGGGCAGTGAGATCTGACTCACAGGAAGACAACTCTTCCTTTACCAAACTCCACTCCCACACAGGCAGGGAAGTGCCAGAAGTCAGTGTGAAGCGGGGGCACTGACCGACAGACAAGCAGCGGGAAGTGGAGACAGGAGCGGGGTCCATTTTGAATTCACGGGAGCGCGCGGGTCAGCATCGGAGGGGAGGGACTGACCCGAGCGGGCGCTTCCCAGATCGGACGCTGCCCGAGCCCACAGGGGAGAGTTTGGAGACAGGCTTTGCACCACAGGCGGCCACCAGGACCAGATCGGGGGAGAGGAACTCCATAAAAGAGGCTCTGCCCATGGAAATCGCTGAAAGTTCGGCGGGCGCTGGGAGGGACACAGCACAGAGTCCTCCCGCGGATCTGTCCAGAGTCGCTGTGTGTGTTGGGCGGGGGGGGGGGGGGGGGGGGGGGGGGGGGGGGGGGGGGAGCCCCGGCGGGCTCAGCGGGTGGCTCTGGGAGGCAGCTCTGGGAGATGGCAACGGTGGACCCCGGCTCCAGATGTCCTCCCGGTACAGTCGGCTCCAGCGCTGACTAGCAGTGGGTGGGCACCCGCCATTCGGGGAGCCCAAAGCCTCTGGACGCTGGGGCTTGTTTCCCAGGCAACGGCCAGACTTAGAGCCGCTGCAGCATCGGCAGAGCTGGTCGCGCTCTACGAGGAGGAGAGTAGCTCTCGAAGCCACTTTTTCTCCCGAATCTGCGGATAGTCTGTCCCAGCAGGCGACTCAAGCCCCGCCTCCGAAAGGGTGGAAAAGGGAGAAAGATCGATATTTCTGCAGAGTTTCCAGGTGGTCTCCGGCGGCCCTGTTCCACTCAGTCGCCGCACTGCCCACCAAGGTGACGGGGAACCGAGGGTGAACTGAGGGAGACCGCTTGTAAAACGGTGATCCAGGACACATAACCACCGCCTCTGCCAGGCAACTCGACTCCTCCCCCAACACACCGTGCTAAAGGGCCTGCCCCCGCCACTAGGCGGAGTAAAGGGGTCGTTTTTGTTGTTGTTGTTGTTGTTGTTGTTTTTTTGTTTCTTTTTGTTTTTGTAGAGCTGTGATCCGAGACGACAAAACCACCCCCTCCGCCAGGCCACTCGACCCCGCCCCCCCAACTCCACGCAACACGCCAAAGGGTCTGCCTCTGCCTCTAGGTGGAATAAAGGGGTTGGGTTTTTTTTTTTTTTTAATTTCCCTTTTTTTTCTTTCTATATACATATTTCTCTCAATTCCTACTTTTAATTTTTTTTGTATATATATATACATACATTTTTTTTCTTTCCTTCTGTTTCTTTTCTTCTTTTTACTCTCTTTCCACGAGTGTGTAAGTGTGTGGGTGTATATCTGAAACCCACGACCACAGCAGCCCGATCGTTGAATCTCCACGGTGGGTCTATTTTGCTCCAAAGAGACAGCACCCTCCCCTAAGAGTGTCTAGTGACCAAGGAGGCCGCTCTTCAAGCTGAGACACATGGTCACCTCACTGCTGTGACTTGGTAGCCTGAGCTGCCAGCCAATCTGACAGTCTCCACAACGGGAAGGGCCAAGTAGAGAGTGAAGGAGGCTGTTTTGCCAGCAAGGTCCAGTAGCCTCATTTTTGCTGTGACTTGGTAATCAGCACCTCCTCCCAAAAAATTAGTTCCCCACCTTTGGTAGTGTGGAGGAACAAGGGAAGCTGTTCTCTGGACTGTGACCCTGTAAGGGTGGTGGATGACCCCTGACTACAATCTGACCACTGATATTGCATACCAAAGGGACCGACCCCACATCTGCTGGGGTGGAATAGCGAGACAGGCTGCTTTCTGGTCTGGGTCCCTCAGGGGCCTTAGGCAGGGCTTCTCTAACAGCCCTGAGGTGTGCACTTCTTACCAGCTAGACATCCCTGCCCTTGAAGGGGTGGAATAATAAGGGTCCCCACTTCCTGAGCTGAGACACCAGGTAGCCCCAGGAAGTGCCCTTCCCCCAGCTTGGGGGGTTATCTCCCCCTCTGGCAGGTGAAAACCTGCCCTCAGTGGAGGAAAGAAATGAGAGAAGATGTTTTTCTGGTGGGGCCTTATGACAGTCTCAGCCAACGCCCCTCCCACAGCCCTCCAGGACAAAGCCTGCCTCTGAAGCTCTCTCCTTGCTATAGATCAAGCAATTTCTGAAGTATACAGCCTCAGGCACGTTGATTCCTGCCGCTCTTCTCACCACATTTTAAGAGGTAACAAGGCTCAAGTAACCCTTGGGAGTGGCAAAACATCTCCCAAAGACTCAGGCTTTTGTATATCCCATTTGGGATTTTGGAGCCCAATTCAAAGGTTCTGGAATTCCTTGACAACTGACTCCTACACGCAAAATTCAAGCAACAAAAGAGAGAGCAACCTCATAACTAAACCCAGTGCCTTCCACCTCAACCAAGTAGTTGATAGCAGAGTCACACACACACAAAAGTGACCCAAAACCTGGAAAGCTATGCAAGGAAAAGAAACTCACTAATCTTTGTAAGCCGAAGGAGCAGGCCAGAGATAACCCAAAAGGCTAAACCCCACGAAGACAACACAAGACCAGGGCACATCTCTTCAGTTCTGCCAAGGAACATCCCTCTGGAGCCCCAAAATTAAGTTCATAAACCAGTCATAGCACCTCCAGTCCTTGACAAAGCAGCCTGATGAGAAAGAATCAGTGAAAGAACACAGGAAACATGAAAGATCAGAGAGAAAAGTCACCTCCAAAAGAAAATATTCGATCTCCATCAACTGATACCAATGTACATGATATGATTAAACTGACAGAGGAAGAATTCCAATTATGGATTGTAAGAAAATTGAATGGAATTGAAGAGAAAATAGAATCCCAACATAAAGAAATCACAAGAACAATCCAGGAAATGAATGAAAAATTTTCCAAAGAGATAGAAATATTAAGGAAAAACCAAACAGAAATTTTGTCAATGAAGGAGGAATTCAGGGAACTTCAAAACACAATGGAAAGCCTCAAGAACAGAATGGATCATGCAGAGGAAAGAATCTCAGAGCTAGAAGATAATGTCTACATGCTGAACAAATCAGATGAAGAAAAAGAACTCAGAAACAAGAGACAAGACCAAAATTTTCAAGAAATGTGGGATTATGTAAAGAAACAGAACCTTAGGATCATCAGTCTTCCAGAGAGAGAAGAAGAAGATACTCAAGGGCTGGAAAACTTATTTCATGGAATACTGGAGGAAAATATGCCAGGCCTGGCCAGAAATCTAGATATCCAGATACAAGAAGCACACAGAACTCCTAGGAGACTCAATGTGAAAAGGCAATCACCATGTCACGTAGTTATTAGACTGACCAAAGTAAACACAAAAGAAGCAATTCTTTGAGCAACCAGACGAAAGCAACAAATAACCTATAAAGGAAAGCCGATCAGACTAACTGCTGATTTCCCATCTGAAACCCTGCAAGCCAGAAGGGACTGGGTTCCTATCCTTAATCTACTAAAACAGAATAATGCCCAATCCAGAATTCTTTATCTGGCAAAATTAAGCTTCATTTACGAGGGAGTAATAAAATCCTTCCCAGACAAGCAATCACTGATGGAATTTGCAAAGACCAGACCAGCCCTACAGGAAGTATTCAGTCCTACATTACACACTGAACAGCATAATAGACACTTTTCAAAGTAAAGTCATTCAAGAGTTAAAGCCTAGAACATGGACTTCATGATGGCTCAAGGAGCAAAACAAAACAACAGGATTTCACCCAACAATATGAATGGAAATCTACTGCAAATCTCAATCCTCTCAATAAATGTGAATGTCCCGAACTATCCTCTGAAAAGATACAGGCTGGCAGAGTGGATAAAAATCCGCAAGCTTAATATCTGCTGTCTACAGGAAACGCATCTAATCCACAAAGATGCCTTCAGACTAAAGATCAAGGGATGGAAAACTATCATCCAGGCGAATGGAAGTCAAAAGAAAGCAGGGGTAGCTATACTATTTTCAGATAACATATGCTTTAAAATAGCAAAAGTAAAAAAGGACAAAGATGGCCACTCTATATTGGTGAAAGGGAAGATCCAACAAGAAGAGTTTACATTCCTTAATATCTATGCACCTAATACATGAGCACCTAGTTACATAAAGCAAACCTTGTCTGATCTAAACAACATGATAAACAATAACACCATAATAACAGGGGATTTCAACACTCCACTTAATGAACTGGACAGATTTTCCAAACAGAAAATAAGCAAAGAAATAATGGACTTAAACAGAGCTCTTGAACAAAAGGGTCTGACAGATCTCTACAGAACATTCCACCCAAATAAAGCCGAATTTACATTCTTCTCATCAGCCCACGGAACTTTCTCCAAAATTGACCACATACTAGGCCACAAATCAGACCTCAACAAATTCAGAAAAATAGAAATT
>RJWJ010003149.1:0-90180 GCA_004363605.1 Indri indri | reverse complement strand
GAATTCGAACTCAGAACCAGTTGCTTATAGTTCCTGCTGTCGACTACTCACTTTGCTGCCTCAGGGTTGGACTTTAAGATGTTCTACTTCTCAGCCTAGGAGTCTCTGTGCCCGACTCCACTTCCTACATCTCCAGGCCCTTTGGGGTAGTTTTTGAAGGACCTGGAAGCTGATTTCGTATGAGTGAACAACTTGTTGCCCTGGAGCTGACCCCTCAAACACTATAAACCATCATTGTTGGGTTGGTATAGTGCCTTTGGAAAGCAATAAAGCAATTACTAGCGAAAGGCACTCAACTCTTCCTCTCCCTTTGGCCCAGTAATCTCATTCCTGGGAACTTATTCCAAGGAAATCATCCAAATGGAAGCCAAGTGTTGTCGGCATGCATGGGTGCACTGAAGTCTTTCTTTAAAGGTCAAAAACTGGGAACCACAATAGGGAAGTAGTTCACTAAAGTGGGACCTCAACACAATGGGCAGTCAGGTCTGGAAACTCACAGCTGTGTAACTGTGCCGGGGACGTGGAAAAGTGCTTCCTACACAGTGGATCACCACACGCTCCCACTAACTAGCTAGTTCAATGAGCCCTGCTTTTCAAAGAGAAAGAGAGAGAAAATCTCTCTGGTCATGTTCAAAATAGACTCAGCCTCCAATGCCCCAAAGCAATGGAAGAGAAGCTGAAATGCAATAACAACAATAACCTAAATAACTCTTGGCTTTTGAGTTGCCAAGACCCCGGGTCCTGATGATGTACGATATATTCTGAGAGTGATTTTGAATACTGGTTATTGGTGATTTTTCATCTTTCACACTATATTGGTTAGTAAGGCATATAATTCATCATATTAAATTCCATTAAGATAACTGATGTGGTTTCTGTTTTCTGACTAGATCCTAAGAGATGCACACACAGACCATGGAACCTGATGAATGCTATCTTCCCCATAATGTAAGTAATCTTTTTTAAAAAAGACTTAAAAATTAGTGCACCCACCATGATTTCAACTTATGTAATTTGGGTGACAAGCACTCTAACAGCTCTGACTTAAGCATCATAAAAGCTATCCATGTAACAAAAACATTTGTATCCCCTTAATATTTTCAAATTAAAAAAAAACTTACGTAAATATATATGTCAGGATGGTACAGGCATGTTGGCCTTTCCCAAACCATACTTTGCATGAGTTACCTGTTGCTGCATGATAAAGTACCCTAAAGCCTGGTGTCTTAAGCCACAGCTTGGATTATCTCCCAGTTTCTGTAGGTCCTGGTCCAGGTGCAGGCTGGCTGAGTGCTCCACGGCGGCGTCTCTGCAGGCTGCAGTCAAGGTATAAGCCGAGCTGAAGTCGTCTCAAGGCTCAGCTGGGGAAGGCCCCACCGCCAAGCTCACTCAGGTGGCTGGCGGCATGATTCAGTTCCTCGTGGGTTGTTGGGGACTGAAGGCCCCGATTTCCTCACTGCCTGTTCCCTCAGTTCCTTGGCACATCGGCCTCTCCAGGGGGCAGCCCCCCACATGGCAGCTGGCCATGAACAGATAAGGCAGAAGAGTCTTAGACAGCAAGCATGAGCCAGAGAGGAGTCTCAGTTTTTTATTGTTGAACCTCAAAGGTGATGTCCCCTCACTTTTGCCACACTTTATTCGTTGAAAGCAAGTCACTAGGTCCAGCCTACACTAGGGAGGGTGCGCCTACCACATACTCGAACATTCATAGCATCTTCTCAATAACAAAAACAGTGTTTTCTCAAGTCACTTATCTCACATGGAAACTTTCTAAATCTGTTGGCGAAGGCCCGTACTCATTTCTCACAAGTGACAGCACTCCCTGTCCCCCAGCCCCGTGGAGCTAATGTGTTCCCACCAGACTTAGCAGGAAGCCCCTGCTGGGTGAGTGAGTGGCTCTTGGCCATACTGGGAGTCGGGACGGGGGGTAGAATGGGGACCACGTGGACACTTCTAGAAACCAAATGTCAGAGGAGGGAGACAACTCAGGGCTCACCTTTGAAAAAGGCTCAGTTGGTCCCTGCCCCAAAGGCATTCTCATGGCCTGGAGGCTGAATCCTTAACCAGCCCAACAAGGGCTGGCCAGATGTGGCTTCCCCCTACTTCCTCTAAGCTCAACTCACCCTTCTCTTAGCTCTGCACACTCCAAACACAGCGGCCTCTTCTCTGGCCTTAGACTGGCCAGGCTCTTCCTCCCCTGACAAGACACTTGCTTGTGCTCTCTCCTCTCCTGGATCTCCTGCCTCAGCCCCCAAAGCCTCAGCTGCCTGACTCTTGTTGAGGCTTCAGACCTCAGCGTGGACAGCACTTCCTTGCAGGGACCTCTACTCTCCCCTGCCAAGCCTCCAGACTAGGCCAGGTCCCTGAGCTACAGTGATCTCCTCCCTGGAGATCTCAGATTCCAACCAGGAACAGCATTTGCAATAAGCTCCTAGGTGAATTCTAAAATAGAGCAAGTTTGGGAGGCTCTGCCCACTGCTGTCACAGGCTCTCACGGTACCCTTCCCTGTACTGTCCCACTCAGCACACCTGGCACTGATGAGTTAGTTCTGTCCTGTGGACCCCTGTGGTCCAGGCCCACATGTGTCTCCCAGGCCTGGGAGGGGAGAGTGGGAGAGAGAGGGCAGGCTGGAGGGAGATGGATGGGAACTGCCAGGGCAAAGGTTGGGGGCAGCGAATGAGCACATCACTGTGGAGGAGGGCAGGAGAGGCTCCGCTGGGCTCTGGGGGAAGGAGTGCTGCAGGACTGCCAGGTCCCCCTGAGAACACCCCACTGAGAACACTGCTCGCGGAGAGCCAGGGATCTAGGACAAGGACAGATCTTCTGGAGCTCCCACAGTCACCAGGTGGAAAACCAGGATCCTTGGGCTCCTTCCAGGACTGTGGGTGGCCCTCAGCCCCACTGCTCGGGATTACACCTGGGAAGCCTGAGGTTTAGGGTTGCCAGATCTAGCAAATAAAATTACAAAAGCCCTGTTAAACTTGAATTTCAAAAAAGCAGCAAATAATTGTTTAGCATAGGTATGTCCCAAGTATGACATGAGTGTCCTGTGTATTTTAGCTGACAACTCTGCCAAGGTTATGAGTTGAGGCTCAGGCCCCAAGGCTATGGTCTGCAATTGCCCCTGCTCCAAACAGGCCACAGGGCTCAGAAAATGGTAGCAGTTTGCATCATTAGAATAGCTCAACGTTGGAAGCAACCTAAATACACTTTAAGAGGAGTGTATTCATTTCCCAAGGCTGCTGTAACAAAGTACCACAAACCTAGTGGCTTAAAACAAAAGAAATGTATTGCCTCCCAATTCTGGAGGCAAGAAGTCCAAAAATCAAGGTGTGGGCAGGGCCATGTTCACTCTGAGGCTCTGGGAAGAATCCTTCCCTGCCTCTTCTAGCTTCTGATTGGCAGCTGTCAGTCCTGGCCGGTCCATGGCTTGCAGCTGCATCACCCCGACATTTGCCTCTGTCATCACGTGGCCTCTCCCTGTGTTTCTTCTCCTCTTCTTATAAGGACAAGAGTTATGTTGGATTAGGACCTACCCTAATCAAGTATGACCTCATCTTAACTTGATTACATCTGCGAATACCCTATTTCTAAATAAGGTCAGAGTCACAGGTACCTGGGATTAGGACTTCAACGTAGCTTTTGGTAAGACACAATTCAACCCATAACAAGAGGAATGGATAAATTAGGAATTGATACGTGGAAGGATGCCACTATGGATTTTTGAGTGAAAAAAGCCCAGCACAGTACAAGAAAAAAACATATGTAGCATGATCCCTTTTTAATCTTAAAAAAAAAAACCACAACTATATATGAACCTTTACGTGCGATTATTACTTATTCATTAATTTGGTTAGCAAGTATCTATTGGGCGCCCACCAGGGACCCAGCAGTAGATAAGGCAGATCCCGCCCCTGCCCTCCCAGAGCCTACAGTGAAGTATGCAGCATGCCAGAATGACACACATCTATCCATTGTTTCTATTTCCAAGTGAGCTTGAAGGGGAAAAGGGAAAGATTTTTTTCTTTTTAATTCTTTTTTTTTTTCCTGTATTGCTTAAATTTTTAGAACAAGCATGTTATTAATTTGTAACTTTAAAAAGATGCTTAACCTTTTTTTGAATCCAAAAGGCCAGCCCTTTGGAAGCTCCTTTGTTGTCTCTCTGAGCACAATGGCTGGGACACAGCTGCATAAGTAGTGACACCACTGTGTGGTGCAAGGTTTTCCCTGAGTGGGGATAAGTGACAACTGGTAGGAATCTTGTACATGATCCAATGGCTCGTTTATTAAAATTTTATTGACTAAGAGTGAGAAATGCTTGTAGTTACTCATTTATTTGTGTGTGTTTGATGTCCGTCTCTCCTCCTAGACTCTAAAATCCAAGATGGCAGGGGCCATGTTTGTGTTTTACAACATCGTATAACCAACTGCCCGCACAGTGCTCAACGCATACTCGATAAAAAGGTATTTGATGAAGGAAAGAATATCAAAGCTTGGAATGGCCATTTTTGATCCCCTAGTCTAAACTTTTCATTTTATAACTGGTGACACTGAAGCCCAGAAGAGTCAACCCACAGAGCAAGTTAGTGGTAGCCAAGTCTAGAACAGCCTTCTCTCTCCTAATCCAGGCACTTACCTTCAAAAAAAAAAGTGACACATATTTCATAGCAAGATCAAAAGACATATAAACAATTAAGCATAGAGAAGTACTGTCTGATAATTATAAGAATTTTGAACCACTGTTTTCATCTAGGCTTTGCTTTTCCCACTGGGGCTAAATATTCAACAGATGTTGGGGTTTGCGGGTGCTAATAAATCACACCCCTCTCTTCTCCAAGTTCTGATCCAGTTGAGAAATAGTCACAGGAGACAAGTAGGGATTAAAATGTCAGCTTTATTGCTGGTCCAGATGGACTAGAGGATGTGGCTGAGACCCAAGGTCCAAATGGGCTTCCTATGTCTTCTCCCCTGACTTGAACTCACCCACCCACTCATAGCAGAGCAGCTGGACTATTGAAGTCCTCCCGGGCAGGGGCAGGGCCAGCCCTGGTGCTCAAGGCCTGGAGGAGGCAGGAGCACAGAGAGAACATGCTGCTTGCAGTCAGGTCAGTCCCAGAGAGAGCACCAGGAACAGGCTGAGTGATACATGCTCGATAGATACCCCTTTCTGAACCTCACCAACCCAAGGGATCCCTCCTTCTCTCATGGTGAGGAGCCAGTGAAGGGAGTACCCAGAAAGTCAAAAAGTTTCTTTCCAGTACTTCCAAGAGAATGTCAATTCCTTGTTTTTTCTCCTGATAGGAGAATGGGGAGGGGAGAAGGTTTCCCCACTTAGTGACAGCCTTCAATTCACTCAATACCTTTCCACAGAATCTGAAAGCTTCCGTGTTCCAGGAAGCAAAAAAAAAGAAAACTGAACAATGAGTAACTTAACCTAAAAAGGGACATATATTTCTAATGTAACAGCCAGTGCAGAGGTGGGAAGTTCTGGGTTGGGCAACGCTCCGCGATGGCACTGGGGACCAGGGCTCCTTCTATCTCTGTGATCCACTGTTCTCAGAAAGTGGCTTTTGTCCTCATTCTCACAATGTTGATCCTCCACATCTAGGCATCCTGTCTACGTTCCAGACAGGAGGAAGGGAGAACAAAGGAACAGTTTTATCAGGGGAACAACAGCTTTTCCGGAAACTCTACTCACCGTGTGTTTTCATCTCCTGGGCCCCCCTCTCCAAAAGGGAGTCTATGAAATTTAATTTTTAACTTGACAAAATTGGATTCTTTTCAATAAAGGAAGAAGAATGAATATTGGATGGCAGAATGACCTGCCACAAAGGGCACAAAACAATGAAAGAAAACATAGCAAATATTGTCAAAGAAGTGCTTTCAAAAAAAGATAGTTTTTCTTTCTTTTTTTTTCCTTGCAAACATTCAAAAAAGAGATTATTCCCTGTGCAAACACTTTCAGAACTTAGAAAGATAGAAAATTTAGTTCATCTTACAGAGCTAGCATAACCCTGATACCTAAACCTAATAAAGAGCAAACACACTAAATAAACAAATTAATTCAACTACATGCAAAGCTAACTGACAAAAATCCCAGGTTTTCCCCTCTCTGGGCTTCTCCCTTGTTTCACTGCAGAATATCCTTTATTGCTGTTTTATTGCAGCAGCATTCTCACAAGGAGTCTGTAGGAAAGAAAACTTTCTTAGTCCTCATGTGTCCTAAAATGTCTTTGATCTGCCCTCTTACTCAACAGATAGTTTAGCTAGGTATCAAATTCTGAATTGAAAGTCATTTTCTTCTCTGAACTTTGAAGACAGTGCTCCATCACCTTTTGTCATCCAGTGCTGCTAATGAGAAGTCTGGCGCTTTTCTGACTTTCATTTCTTTCTAGGTGGCTTTTTCTGTGTCTGGAAACTTTCAGCATCTTCTCATTTTCCTAAGTATTCTGAAATTTCAAAATCCTGTATGTTCTTTATGCTGGGGGCTTGTTGAGCCCTGTTAGTCTAAAGACTTGAATCTTTTAGGTCTGGAAAATTCTGTTCAATCATTTATTTGAAAAATCCCTCCCCTGCTTTCTCTCTTCCCTGAGATATGTATTAATCAAATGTGGACCTTCTGCATTGATTTTTTTAATGTCTCTTATATTTTTTCTGATAAAATTCTGCTTCTTCCCATTTTTGCTTTGTTTTCTGAGAGATTACCTTGACCTTAACTTTCAATATTTCCACTGAATTTTAATTATATATATATTTAATATCCAGGGGATTTTTTGTTCTCTAATTGTCCCTTTTTCATAGCACTACTCATGTTTTATAGATACAGTGTCTTCTTGAATTCTTTTTGCAAGTTCTGTTCTACGTATGAATTGTCTTTGTTTCCTCGGAGGTCTTATTTTCCCTTTGTTTATCTTAGTCTTTCTATTTCATACTGCAGCCTTCCTCAAATAGCTTCTGGCTTATGGTTGTCCATTCATATTTAAGAATGAAGCAGTAGAAAAGTTTCCTGGAAGCTCTGTGTACATGGATAAGAGGAGATGAATGGCAGGCTTTGTTTGAGAGTGAACTGCTCTTTATGCCTTGAGATTTCTAAATGTCAGCCCACAATATGCTTTGCTCTAAGATGCCACCTTAAAACCCAGCTGTCCTAGTCTTCCTCAGACAGTTTAATTTCTTTAAAGAAGACCCTCCATTTGAGAGGAAGGGGTAAAATGAGGGGCAGAGCAAACATCTGGCTGGCTGGGCAGTCTACGTACAAGGGAAATTAATTGTTCCATTTATAGACTTTCAATTAAACCCCCCCTTTTCAGCCACATGTCCCCTCCCTACCCTCCATTGCACCCAGCGTATCCAAGTCCTGAGCTTCTCCAGGCTTCTGCAGGCAGGTCAGCTCCCTCTTTGGCTGCAAACCCAGCCATGTGCATTCTGGACTGCAGCTCCTTTATCCTGCTTACTCAGGCATTCTCCATTGAACCACACCTCCAGAAATTTGTTGAGATTTCTCTTGTCCACAGGTGCACCCCTCCCAATTCTCCTCTTTGAAATTATTTATATGTTTTTTATTTATTACTAAGACATTTCTGGAGGGAGAGGAGGTAAGCCTATGTACATAAGCCTATGTCAACTCTCTTGGATTGGAAGTCCTACCTGCTTTGCAGCGGAGGCTGGTGGGCATGGGAGTATGCTTTCCTTTACAATTTTATGTGGATAGACCTGGGCAGACTGTGCAGTCCTTCCAATCAATGACACATTTACAAGAAACTCAAAAATACGCACAGAGATGGAAGGAAGGCTTTTTTTTGTTACATAATACATTTCAGTATCTGTTGATTATAACATATTTTAAATATGAGACTAAGATTAGACATGTCCCTAAAGCACCTCCTCAGAGCCCTAAAAATTTTATAGAATATACTCAGGAAACCACTGGCATGGTAAAAAGAGCATGAAATTTAGAGTCAAACAAACCCAATTCAAATCCTGGTTCAACCATCTGTTCTCTCCAAATGTTAGTTCCCTCATCCAGTACCTACCTCCTTAGATTGATGAGAGGATTAAATGAGATAATATACATGCAAAGCACCTAGCACAGAACTTGGTGATTAATAGATGCTCAATAAACACTCCATACTAGACTACTCACCATGCCCCATTTTGTTCATGCTATTTCCACCTCTTCCTTTCTCTGCCTCTTGAGTCCCTATTTGTTCTTCAAGGTTCAGATCAAACAGCCCCACATTTTTACAAAGCCTTCTCCAATCTTCCAAAAGATTAATTGTTCTGTCTTCTGAACCCCCTGACACCTGTTCACACCTCTATTATAGCTCCAATCTCTCTGCCACAGAGAGCTGTGCACACACCTGTCCCTCTGGTAGAGAGGGGTTCCTTCAAGGCGGCGTCAGGAGCATATTCCTCATATTCCCCCAGCACCCAGTCCTGTAGCTGGCATATAGTGGGCACTCAATCAGTGCTGGAATCTAATTGAATTGCAACAAACTGTACCAGATTATGGAGAGCCTTAACCCACTGTCAGGCTGAGATACGAAAACCAAGCTATGACCCAGACAGACAGATTCTAACTTGTCCACAATGCAAACACTTTGTTCCTTTCTTACAGGAGCTTCTGAGCTGCTTCTGCGCTGTTGTCATAATGAGCTCCACCCCCAACCTTGCCACTTTGCCTAACACAAGTAAACACGTTCCACTCCACGAGACAGAACCGTGGCTTGGCCCTTGCCCTACCCCATGAGGCAGAGTCAGAGGAGGAAAGACAGTTGGACCAGACAGAGCTCACCTGGAATTCTGAGAACCTATTGGGTGGGGATGGAATTCTTCATTCTCTAGAATGACATGTTTAGCTCTGGGGCAGGGCTGGGGCAGGATGCCTTCTCTGCTATCCTTCTCTTTACCTCCTTGGGCAGCCCATGGCAAAGAAAACACCTTGGGCCCTGAACTCTCTCCTCTGCCTCCCTCTACCTTCACCTCCCACTAAGGGCGCAGAGGTGGGCCCTTAGTTGGGCAAATGTAGAGCTATGACACAGTCTGTGAGCAGGACCCTGCTCTGGGGCCTCAGGCAGAGCCAAAGGGAAGAAGAACACCACCCACACTGTCATGGAGAATGCAAAGTCCCTGCCCTCAAGGTGCCCCCAATCTAATGGGAAAGGGGGGCAGGGAAACAAAGTATGGTCCCAGCCTTCAAGCAGTTCCCAGGCCGGTGGAATCACTCCCACATTCGAGAAACACCCCGTTCAATGTGGGAGACAGGACACACGCACACCAGCATCATCCAAATTGAAAGGATACAGCACCGTTACTGTGCCTGCTGTGTCCCTGCCGCACGCACAGCATGTTGCACACATATCACTTAGAAGGCCATCACCCAAGTGGTCCAGTCCCGAAGTTGTGCTGTCATCAAGGATGCGAACCCAGAAATAACAATTTCAAAATAGTCTGTTTACTTGAGTTCCTTAACCCCGACTACAGAGATCCATAGATCGCAGTGAGGCTTCTCTACTCCCCTTCCTCCCACCCACTCTCCCCCCTCATGCAGGCAGCTTCTCAAACCTCCTTCTTCTCTCAGTCTTTCCCCTGACCCTTCTTCCCTCTCTCTTTCCTCCCCATTCTACATCGCATACACCTGAGGACTACTCCAGTAAATCAGCACCCTCCTTAGAAGGTGAAAGAGGCAAAAAACAAACAAACAAACAAAAAAACACACAGGGAAAAAGCCAAAGCCAAGCCAAGATTTTCTCCAATGAGCAGGGAGAAGGGAGCAACTGGAATGACAACTTCCCTCCTGCCACACACGTATCATCTCGTTTGATCCTCACAACCGCCACGTACAGTGGACGCTAATAGCCCTATTCTAGAAACGAAAAAACTGAGCTTAGCCAGTAACGCTTGACCAAGGGCACGCCATGAGTAAGCGGTAGGACAGGGACTAGATGCCATGTCTGTTGGCTCCTGTGCACAGGGAGACATTCCCGAAAGGACAAATAGACTCGTTCCTAGCGGAATGCCCCAAGCAAAGGAGTTGGGTGACTCAGGGCTTGGAGGGAACGCTTTGTGGAAAGCATTCTCCAGGGTGTGGCGGATTCTTCCTCAGTACCTCAGGATATGTATGTGTTTGTGTCTGTATATGTCTGGGGAGAGGGGTGACCTGGTCCCAGGGAGTTCCCCTCAGTCATGCTCCACTTCCTACAGCTCACAGTGTGGGAGGACATTCCACGTGGAGCTACTCATCCCTGAGGAGGCTGAGGGAGGACTGTGAGGGCAGCCCCAACACGGAGGAAGATGACTAGGAACTCTCACTGAGGGTCAGAGTGGACCAGGAGACTCTCGGAGCCAGAAGGTGGGGATACCTGAGGGCCAGGCTGAGAGTATAATCAACTCACGGGCATCTCATTACAGAACATGAAGGTTCTATCTCATTTGAGCCTCCCTTCAACAACACGCGGCTAGTGGGGCAGAGGGTGCGGCTCCATTTTACAAATGAGAAAGCTGAGGCCCAAAGAACTTTCTCTGCTGTGGAGGAGTCAGTGCTAGACACAGACCTTCTGCCTTCCCACTGCACTCGCAGTCGGCCCCCGGTGACTATATCTCAGCCCCACTTTCCCAACCCACCCAGAAATGGGGCTTTGACACTTCTCTCTTTCCCTCTGGTCATGGGACTTCAGCTCCTTGGGTGGGCCCAGGGGAATTTGTCCTGCTGGGTATTTCCTCAGGGTCTGGCAGGAGAAGATGCTCAGTGGGTGGAGAGATGTGGGCAAGGACAGGCAGGCTGGAGTGGAGCGGGAGCACCGAGCAGGAGTCCATGGGGACTGCCTCCCACTCTGCCATGAACCAACAGCCTGGGCAGCCTTGTTGGACGAGCCACCTCCCTTCTCTGCACCACCTTCCCTCACTGCACAGGAGGGGTGGGACTGTCACATTGCACAGCACCCGGGGGTGGGTGTAGGAGGATGGAGGGGGCTGAACAGCTGGGGCGCTCACCCCTTTCCCCAGTGCCGCTCCACCAGCCCCCCTTCAACTGGGTTGGCTTCGACTTACCTGTGCTATCAGTCTACGCATACTAGAAAGCTTCTGTTTCAAGAAAGGGATCTGGCATCCTACCTTCTTTCTTACAAATACCTTTGTACAGCATTTGGTCACAATCCTGCTCTGTTGCTTGGGTTTAAATAAGGATTTTCCTGTATATTTAGGAGGAAGTCCCTAGGAAGGTGCTGGGAATGGGCCAGGGGAGTTTTGGGTCCCCCCCTTCCCAGACCCTTCCCCCTGATGCACCCCACCTGATACCGGAAGCATTAGAAACATGGCTTCTCTTTGAGGCCACCTCCCAGAACTTCTCCCCTACCCCAATATCTGGACCTGAGCTTTCTCTCTCCTGATTTGGATGCAACTCCCAAGATGGTTTTTCTCAGTCATTCTAGAACGGAGTGTGTGGGGGATGCTTCTGAGGCTGCCCCAGGGCCCTCCGATCTTCCTGCAGCCCTGGTGCAGCCCTGGTGCAGCCCTGGGCCCCACGTGGTCTTTGTCCTTCGCCCACACCTTGCACCTCGGAGCCTGTGGAGCTGCGGGTCAGCAGCCTCTCCTCCCTCTGAGCTCCTGCTGCCTGGAAGGCAGCTCTCACCACCCCGTGCAGGTCTGTCTGCTGGTCTGTAAAGCAGACCCCTGAGGCCAGGCAGGGGCAGAGGAGGAGCAAGATGCCAGGGAGCAGGCACTGCTGTCGGCACCCCGGGGAGTCAGGACAGTCAGCCCAGAGACCAAGACCTGAGGGCCACATGCCCCCCAGCCCCATAATCCTGTCCCCATTCCCAGCCACAGTGGGAGTGGGCCCCAGGGGTCACTCGGGGTCAAAATGGGCAGAGTGGGCTCTGGTGGGAGGCGCCCTCAGGGGCTGTCTGTGCCTCCGCAGCCGAGGTGAGGAGGCAGGAGCTGAAGCCCCACAAACCCACCCCATGACCCCCCCATCCCACACATCAGGAGGGTCCCTCAGAGCCTTGTCAGGGGCATGGGGGTGGCAAGAGGTTGCTGGCAACAAGCCTCAGGGAGGAAAAACACTCCCCAAGGCCTTGTGGGAGCCCCAGCCTCAAAGCAAAGAAACATCCCTGCCCTCAGGGAGCTCTCACTCCAAGGGGGAGAGGCAGGCCTCACCTGGGGGTAGGGGTGGGGGGTCGGGCTTGCTCAGTGAGACTCCTCGGGGCCCCTCCTCGACTCCCTCCCCCAGGGAAGGGTACAGACCTGCATGTGGAGGGTGGAGACTCGGTGAGTAAGCAGGTTTGCAAAGAATGCACTTCCAAGGAAAGTGAGTCAGAGGCCTGAAGAGGACTGGATGTGGCTCTTACCTGGCCTTACCTGGTCTCCTTGGGGAGACCCTTGTGCCCTCTCACAACCTCAGCCCTACTGCAGGCCCCAGCGGGGCGCAAGGAAGATGCCTGGAGCCAAGAGTCCAATAAATGACAGTGGGTAGGCGGAGACCTGAATGAATGCTCTGCAGGGCTTTATCTTCTGCCTGGAGCTCTAACAGTTTTTGCAGGAATGCACCCACTAAGTGCACTCCTTCTCCCTCTGGGCCTGTGCCGTGTTCACGTGCCATCTAACCTCCCCGAGGGCTTTGCACTTTCACTCTGGCTAATCTGCCTCTAGCTTGTCCTCCAAGGAAGACCGAGAACTGCCTAAAGGCAGAGCCCAGCCTGGCTCACTGGCTCTGTGGTGCTCAGTCTTGGTGTTTAAAAATGTCAAAGGGGCAAACTACCTACTAAGTACAGTATTTATCGAAGCAAGTCACATGCCTCTCTCTCTATCACCACCACGCTGCAGCTTCCCCCTTGTTGTAACTGGGCTCCTGGCTTCGCACCTAACTACCTCTCCTAGCCTGTAACCTTACTGCAGCCAAAAGGTCATTCAAAACACAATTTGATTGCACTTCACCAAATTTCTGTTGCTTCCCACTGCTCTCTGGATAAATCTAAAATCTCTAACCTGGCACACAAGGGCTGGCCCCCAGCTACCTCTGTAGCCTCTTTGTTGTAAACCTTCTTTCTTTGTGCACCAGCTGCCCTGAGTTCCCCTGAGCTCTGCAAGTGGACCACTATCACACCTACCTTAGGACCTTTGCACTTGCGGTTTCCACCTGCGGGCTCTCTCCTTCACCCTCTTTGACTGGCTAACTCCTATTGTTTTCAGGTCTTGGCTTAATCGGGGAAGCCCTCCCCGATCCCCCAGAGGCAGATCCCCTGTTACATATTCTCAAGGCAACCTTGACTTCATAGTGTCCTTCACAGTCTATAATTATACATTTGCATGGTTATTTCATCAGTGTCTACTCTCCTTCCCCATCCCTCTCCTGTCCCAAAGACCATCAGTAGGATGTGGACCAATGCCAAGCCCCAGCCCCAGCCCTTCCCTTCCAGGAGGCTGGAGCTGGAAGGACACACCTGACCCAGAAAGGCCCTGAACACCAGGGGGCTGAGATCTGGGAAGTATTTGACCCAAGAGGGCAGCCTCACCCTGTGCCAAAGATATGGAGAGGAAGAACTGGGGAGGGGGGGTATAATTACCTGGAAAGTGAAAGCTGAGGAATATTTGGAGAGAGAGATAAGGAGACCAGAAAGCAGGAAATGAGCTGCAGACTGCTGTTGGCTGAGGCAGGGCAGTTTAGAATTAAGGCTGCAGATCAAAGCCACAGGAAGTGGGCTGGTTTTTTCGGTAATGGAAGACTCTGATCAAAGCCACACTTTCCTGTCTGGGTGGGGCAGGCAATTCATTCACTTATTCATACATATTTGTACGTAGCATGTGGTCATTCAACAAATATTGATTGAGACTTTTCTGGGTCCCAGGCACTTGTGCTATGCCCAGGGAGATAGCGGTGCGAAAAAGTGAATCAGGTCCCTACTCCTGAGTTTCCAGGCATCTTAGCTTAGTCTCCAGACCATTTTCCAACTGCCAGCCTGCAGCCCATTTAGCAAATCACAGCCGGCATTTTTTTAAATGCAGTATAGAATGGAATGGTATGGAAAATATCAGTGTATCCTACATAGTAAGGATAAGCATTCAGTTATATATGTATTAGGTGAACTGGGTCCCAACATAAAATGTATTTTTTACTGGGGGCCACAGTCAGAAAAGTTTGAATTACACCAGTCTAAGCATTATTTAAATAATTCCATAAGCCTATAATTAAAGTCTGTGATGGAGAGCATGCAGACATATACAGCGTGCTGGGGGAGAAGAGAACAATAGAACCCCATCCGGCCTGGAGAGGGTGGTCAGGGAAGTCTTCCTGGGGAGAAGATGCTTGAGCAAGAAGGAGGGGAGGAGGGGGAGGAGATATGAACTAGGCCCATGGCGGCATGACAAAGGAGTAGTCGAGGCAGAGAGACCCTCATATGCCATCTAGGAGGAAGGAGCATAGAAAATATAAGGGGAGGAGAGGAGGCCTGGGGGACTGCAGGTTGGAGGGTAGAAGGTGGCATGATGTGGGGACAGAGAGGTAGGAAGAAGCCTTGTGGGGCTTGCTGGACAGTTTGGTCTTGATCCTAAAAGCAATGAGAAGCCACTGATGGGTTTAGTCATTCATACATCCGACAGCAGCTTGCTGAGTAATCCCTTCACCTGGCACCCTGGTGCTGGAGACACAGAGGTGAAAGCACCCTAAAGGCACTTCCAGGCCAGGCAGGAGTCAAGACGCACATGAAATACGAAGCAGCTGATGGAGCCTCTCACCCTACTTAAGTGAACTCGTGTCTTGCGTTGGATTCCCCAGAAGCAGACCTTCTGCTTCAGACAAGGATGAGCGTGCAAGCCATTGATTTGGGACGTGGTCCCAGGAGTCACTGTGGGAAAATGGAAAAGTGACACAGAGAAGGGGAGGAAGCCAACAGAGGGGGACTGATGAACACCTCTGGGCACCTGAGCTCAATCCCACTGGGGACCCCTGGGAGACTGAGGACCACACCTAAGGGAGAGAAGATGTATTAATAGTTTTCATCATCCAGTTCTCATCTGTTGCTGGCTGAAGGCTGCTCCTGGGGACATCAACTCTGCAGCACTCTGGGCCCGTCTCCCACACAGGCCAGCCTGCCCTGCTGCAGAGAAGACCTCTGCCCGAGTTGCAGGGCTGCAGGTAGGAGGCTTAGCACACAGATGAATACCAAGGGCATGTGCACAGGGCACTGACCGCCTCTGCCAAAACCATCCTGTGTAGATTCCAGAGCATTCTGTGGTCCTTTAACTCACCTGCATTTGATTTAGGGTGATGACCCCCAAATCTCCTACTCCAGCCCTCACTTTTCCTCTGAGCTCCAAATCTTTATAGCAACCAACCGTCACCCAGATCTCTCCGTTTGGATGTCCCATGAGCACCTCAAATCACCAGGTCCCCAAACTTAACTCCTATGAATCCCCATCCCCACCACCAAACCTACCCCTCCAGTTTCCCTGCTGGGATGAATGGCGCCCCAATTACCTGGTCACCCAAGCCAGAAACCAACTCCCTTCTCCTCATCCCTGCAAACTAGCCCAGCACCACCCTCAATCCTGTCACTTCTCTCCCACTCTCTGCCACTGTCCAGCCCTAGGGGGCCTCCCTCACCCCACCCCCATCTGGCCAGATGGCTACACCAGTTCCCCAGCTGTCCTCATCCCGTCAGGCCCTCCCCGATGCAGCCCAGGTGAACTTTCCAAAACACAGATTTGGTTGTGTCCGTTCCCTGCTTGAAATCCTTCATGCCTCCCACTCCTCTGAATATGAAGTCCAAGTACGGTGTATGGTACATAAAGACCTTCACATCCGACATCACCCCCAGCCAGCCCAACGTCCCCATGTCATCATTACCACCACCCCACTTTGTACTCCCCAACTACTCCAAGTTATTCCAAATTCCCTGCACACGTTCATTCCTTTGCACTTGCTGAACCCACTTTCCAAACTCAGTGACCTCTGCTTTTGTCCACCTGGCTAATAACCCTTCTCGTCTTAGTTCAGCCCTGCCTCCTCTGGAAAGCCCACCCTACTTTCCCCCAGCTCCTCTGTTCTGCACACGCCCTCCTGCAGAATAAGGACATCATGAAATAGTCATTGTTTAATTGCAGATCTGCCTTCCCCACTAGACTGTGAGCTCCTTGAAGACAGGGACATGATTTCATATCTGTTTCCTCAGCACCTAGCATATAGACTGCTCCCAGGAAAACTTCCATATATGAAGTGACCAGAGTAAGGGGACACTACCAGACAGTGTCAAGCCAAGATGAGACTCTTTCCTGCCCTCTCTCCTGCTGAATGGAGCCGCCCAATACAGGTGACACGTGCCTGCTAAGAGGAGAGAAGATAGCAGCACTTCATCTCCCAGCATGGCACTCCTGAACCCTGCCAACAGGACCTGGCATTGTCATAATAGTGGAGACAGGGTGCACCAAACCTTCATAGTCTCTCAGGACCCACAGGACCAGACCAGCAGATGGGCTTTGCACCTGGGCAGAGCAAGGACATTCTGTCCCACTGGGCACTAAAGACAGCCTTGGCTTCAGGAACCCTGGGCTCCACCCATGAGGGCCAAACAGCCAGAAAACATCAGGGGATAGATTTGTTATCTTCCTGGGTGACTCTAGACAAGCTGCTTCGCCTCTCTGAGCCTCAATTTCTCCATCTGTAAAATGGCAACTTGTACTAGTATCAAAAATACTATTATTCCAAATGTAATCCCACCAAGAAACAAGTCTGAAGGCCAAGTGAGGGACCAGTGGCATGGTATAGACAGAACACAGCATTTGGTGATGGCTGCCCTCTGCGTAGCCTCTGTCCTTAGCACCTGTTGCAGTAGGGGAGTCCCTTCACCTTCCTCGGTTTCCTCAACTGTAAAAGAGGATAATGCCAGCCACACCAGAGGATTACTGTAAGGAGAAATGCAATGAATTACTTAAGGTGCCTAGAGCAGTGCTTGACCACTAATCGACGTGGTTCCCTTTCCTGGATAACGAGTGCTGGATGCCTGCCCAGCTCAGCCTGCAGAGCTAAGAGACTAGAACATTCTGCCCTCACTCACCTCCTCCCATCCTGTCCCATCAGTGGCTTCTCGCCCTGCCAAGTTCAGTGCCTCGCCTGAGTCTAGCCAAAGGCCAGAGTGGCCAGGTAAGCATGGTTAGCCGCAGATGTGACCACCCAAGATCCCACGACCAGAGAGTGGTGGGGCTTGGATCCACACTGAGGTCTGGGAGCTCAGAGTCCAGTGCTCTTGTCACAACAGCAGACCCCCATGTGACACAGGCCCCTGGGCTCACTGCCTGCTCACCATCCAGCCACCTCCCTCTGTCCCCAGGTGACCCCATTGCATTCCTGTGGTTTGGGGTTTGCTGATGTGGTGTCAGCGACCAAGACTTGGCACCTTCCCACTATGTGTGGGGAGGGGGCTCCAGGGGCCAAATTCCTCTTCAAATGAGATTCCCGTGGCTTTCTCAGCTGAGTTCCTGAGCTCAATTCCTGGCACAGAACTCTGAGGCATCTGCGGAGCAGAGAAAAAACAATGTGGAATTAAGTTTCTCTGGAAAATAGGCTCCGCAAGGGAAGATCTAAGCATCTCCTCGGGCACTGGGCCGACGGCTCCGCCCGGTGCCAGGCTGGACTCCCTCCACCTCCCAGGCTCAGCAGTTGAGCAATCGCAGCTCCTGAGGCCATGTACTACTTCCCCCACCAGCCTCTCCTCTCCCCTGTGTGACCTCAGAACTGTCACCAGAGATAGTCTCTAGCTTTTCCCAGACTCAGTTGAGGCACCCTGACCATAGGCTGCTGAGAGCCCCAAAACAGGACCATCCTCCTGGAATGGGTTCACACCAGCTCTTTCTGATGTTGCTGCCACTACCAGGCAGGATTCAGGATCAGGTTGCAAAGACTAGGGGACTTGGTGAGACTCGCTGTCTCCCTGGGTCCCCAGACCTTAGCAGCATATTCTAGAGTGACAGACCCCAAGAGCCACAGAGGAGAAAAGGAAAAAGAGGCAAAGCCACCAGCTGACTTCCCCCAACCCCCAGCCCAATACCATCTTAGGTCGTGGCTGGAAAGGCCCTGGCACATGTGGTCTGTCCAGACAGTGGAATGTCATTCAGCCACAAAAAGCAATGACGTGCCAATACATGCTGCGACATGGAGAAACCTGAAATCATAGACCCAGTGAAAAAACCAGGCACAAAAGACCACATAGTGCATGATTCCATTGACATCAAATACCCAGAAGAGGTAAAGCCGTAAAGACAACGCAGAGACTAGTGGTTGGCAGGGCCTGGGGGAGAGTGAGATGGGAGTGACTGCTTAATGGGTATGGAGTTTCCTTCTGGAGTGATAAAATGTTCTGGAACTAGACAGAAGTGGTAATTGTACAACGCTGTGAATGTATTAAATGTCGCTAATGGCAAATTTCATGTCATGTGTATTTTATTACAATAAAAAGAAAACATGAAAGGCCCCTGTCCTGGATCCCCAGCTGTAGAAGAGTCCTGCTCTGGCTGCCCCCATAAAAAGAAGAGCCTGCGGGTCCAAGTGGATGTACCCACCAGAGCCATGGTCTTCCTTCTAGACCACGCCTTGCACGTGGAGGACCACGATATTCCTGCCCAAAGAGCCCCAAGATTCTTCTCCAGGTTCATTTTCCTGAAGGCGAACCACACCCTGGCCCGAAGGGACAGTTGTTTGCAGGGGAGTGAATGGAATTGGGCTTGTCCAGGCTGGGTTGTCCACCCCTTCTGGTGCAGGATGGAGCCAGGCATGAGAAGGTAAGAAAGGTCAGATGACAGGGTAGGGACTGGGATCCAGGGGCCAGCCCTCCCCAGGCAGCTACTCCCTGGCTCAGAATTCCAAGTTGTCAAAGAATCATGAATTTGATCCTGGCCTTCATGGTCATTATAAAAATATACATGTCCAGATAGATGAATAGAACATATTTTGTTAATCGCTTGTAAGCTTGACTTATGACTTTTGAATATTTGGACTTGTGATATGTATTCATCTTCTATTTCTATGTATCAAATGACCACAGACTTAGAATGACCACAGACTTAGCGGCTTAAAAGAGCACCCATTTGTTAACTCACGGTTCCATGTCAGAGTTCTGTGTGAGCTCAACTGGGTTCTCTGCTTGGGGTCTCACAAGGCCAAGATCAATGTGTCAGCTGGCTGGGCTCTTATTTGGAGGCTCTGGGGCAGAATCTACTTCCAGAGTCACTTGGGTTGTTGGCGGAATTCAGTTCCATGTGGTTGTAAGACTGAGGTCCTCATTTCCTTGCTGGCTGTCAGCCGAGGGTTGCCCTTGAACCAAATCCTTCTTATGCTCCAAATTTTTCTAACTCCCTATTCTGCTACCAGATGGGAGGAAACTGCTTATAAAGAACTCGCCTGATTAGGTCAGGCCCACCTAGATCGCCTCCACGTTCTAAAGTCAACCAACTTGGGACTTGCCTACCTCTGCAAAATCTCTTTACAACGGCATTTAGATTCATATTTGATTGAGTAACCGGGGATGGAAATCTGGGGATGTGGTGGGGGAGGCACCTTTAAAATTCTGCCTACCACTGCCTCCATTTATAAACTTTCCCCAGGCCTTGAAAATGTTAGGGGGCACCTGCCCCAGCCAGGCATGTCCAGCTCTCTCTACCTTCTCAGGACTTCACTCATGGAAACTTTGCTTAACCTAGAGTAACCAGTGTCCTCCGTGGTTCAAATGCTGCCCTTTCTCCATCAAGAGCCTGCTGAAATGCATGAAGCCTTCTGCCTGGGTCCCAAGCAGAATTAGTCTCCCCCAAGAGTACTTTACTGGTACCCCTCCTCTAGGGCATGTCCCTACCTTGAGTTGCAGCTGAGAGCTCTGAGTCTCTCCACCTACCAGGCCAGGAGCAGCCTGGGGTAGGGTCCCCCTGTCAGCACATACTGTGTCCGGCCCAGCAGGGATCCAGAGAGATGAATATAGTCCCCACCTTTGTTCCCTCACAGCCCAGCAGAATCAGTGAATCTAATGATAATAACCATTTATGGAATGTTTCATGTGTGCCGATCATTGCGCATGCCTTCCAAACAACCCATGATGCACCTACACTTACATCTGGCCATCTGACAAGGAAGAGTGAGCCAAGGCTAGTTTTTCAAGAGCCAGACCAGAACGTGGTATTCCTTTGGTCATATTCTACTGGCCAGGACTCAATTCATAACCCTGTCTAACTACAGGGGAGGCTGGGAAATGTAGTCTTACTCTGTGCCCAGAAGGAAAAGGAATTGAATTTGGGGAGCACGCAGCCTGGCTGCTGTCACAGATGTCACACCCTTTAGCCACATGTGGCTGCAGGGGTGCTGTGTGCAAAGGGCTGCCCTGTGCAGCCTGACAGCAGAGCTGAGCTCCAGAAGGGAAGACAAGGATAGACATGCCGGCAGGGGCGGGGGGCCAGGGAGGTGTGAGAGCACAGCATGTCCTGTTACTCAGCCGCCAGGCTCAGCAGGAGGCCTTACTCATCCATGAGCTCACCTTGGGCCTAGGGCCACGCAGGATTGCACACGACCTGGCCAGGGATCCCCTTCTCCTGGCCAGCCCCTGGGCAGACGTCTGGTCCAGCAACTTGGGTCATTGCTGCTCCCAGCCAGAGGTAGGGCACAGGTACCGATGCCCCTAAGAGTGGCCCTGTAGCGCCCTTCTCCCAGGCACAGTGAGAGGCCCAAGCAGGGCAGGCCCAAGGGTGGCAGTGCCGCACCCCCCGCCTGTCTATTCTGGGGCACAGATGGCTGATTTTCTTTTCAGATCTAACTCTGAGGTGTGAGAATCAGCAAATTATGTCCCTAAGGCAAGTATAAATTCTTTGGTTTTGAGAGGCCACATGACTTACGCCTGGTCACAGTGATCCAGACTGACTGAGAGGCCTGACCGTCCGTCACGAGGGAGGAAGGGGTGGGAAAAGAAAAGTGCATTCTGATCAGAAGTGTGTCCACCCCTACTCTTGGCCCCACCTGGTGCTGCTCCCCAGAGAGTGCAGAGCAGAGGAGACGTTGAGGTTCCAGCCAAGGCCCCAGGAGGACAGGAATCCCTGGGGCCACGGGACCCTGTGCAGTGAGGACGGAGAGCACACTGACCACCCCACATCACCTCCACACTCTATCAGGGTATGGAGAGGATCCTGGAAGGCAGGGACCCTAGTTCCGGTCTGGCTCTGTCACCCACTGGAAATGGGGCCCTTAAGCAATCCCCACCTGGGGCCTCGGCTGACCCACCAGTCCAATGAGCTCTGACCTCCACAGTAAGGATGCACATACCCCAAGGGTGGCACAGAATGTGGGAAGAAAATTTTAGAATTTAATGTATATGTATTTCTATCTAAAAATAAGAAGGAAATTCAGGTCAACTAATATTTAACATGCAGATTGACCCTGGCACCCTCACTTGGTCTGTTTGTTGGCCAGTCGTGTCCCCTGAATTAGTCAGTGTCTGGAGGGAGGTGAGGATGCTCTGTCAGGCAGAGAACTTGAGGGCCGCACCCTCGCTCTGTTGCTTGCTTTTCAATGTATTGTGACATACGCCCGGTTTATACTGTCTGATTCAAACTAAATTAACCCTCCTAAAGAAAAGACAAATGGCCTAAAAAGATTGCTGCAAAGAAACAGCAAGAAAATAGCAGACATCCAAACACATGGTTTCATCTGCCGCATCACAAAGGAAAAACAAGTGTTGTCTGTTGAATGCTACAATAGAGATTTCCAAAAATGAAATCTCTTTTCATCAGGATAAAGGTGAAGTTTAAACAGTTATCGAGGAAGCAAGTTTGGGGGAAGGAGAATAATATGATAGAGCATTTGGAAAGAAAGTTTGAAAATGTTCCCATTGTTACATATTTTGTTGCTAAAAACCTTGTGTGTTCCCAAGATCTTTCATATCTGCCCTTCAAACAACGAACCAAAAAAGAAATGTTTAATTTGCTTTAAAATCTTCTAAATGAAGAATGTGAGTGGGTTTAAAATCCATTTGCTAAAAGTATTAAAATGCAACATATTCCAATTTCTTTGCGAGAACAACTGATTGACATGAGAAAAGATGGAAATTTGCAAGCCAATTTTGAACGAAACCTTTGCATAATTGGTGGATGGATTTGAAAATTCAAAATTAATGTCATGATTTAATGAGCTGAGCCCACAATGCATTCCGTCCGTCTGGGTCTAGTTACCTTCATGAGGCCCTCTTTTCGGCTGTGACAGCCATTAAAACTGAATATTGAAATAAACTGAATTTAGAATGAGACACACAAATCACTGTTCCACGGAGTGTTTTCAGATTTCACAAACCAGGATTTTCAAAAATAAACAAGCATATTCAATCACATTGCTCTCATTGTGAGAGCAAAAAAGGGTTTTTATTAGATGAAGTGCCTTAAAAATTACTTTTAAATATCATTTTTCATATTTATTATATTTTTCTTCATTTCTATTTATAGTTTTATAATGTACTTAATATATTTGGGTTATACATACATGTATAATGTGCATAATATTTTTATAATATGCATATATTTTTAAAATCTAAATAGGAATATATATTTATGTGTACAGTTCATGCAATTTATAAAGTTACATATACGTAATTTATAAATAAATAGATACCAAGGTGCCTGCTCAATATTTTTTACTGATGGGATGTGTGAACAATAAAGTTTGAGTTCAAGGATGTCGGCAGTGCCTAAGGGCCCCTCAAGCCTGGCACTGGAGATTCCATGGGGTTCACCCTGACTGGGGTGTGGGCATTCATAATAAAGATATCCCTGGATTGGGTCTCACCTGACCTGCAGGGGCGAGGTGTCAACTGGAGTTTCAGGCATGTGCGTTTTATAGTTAAAGTGTCAGATTCCAAAAGAATAAAAAAATGGGACCTGACAGCAACCCCATTATAAAACCATAATCTCCTCCCCTGGAATCAGAAGGACCTCTCTCCACTCCTCCTCACCTCTCCCACTCAACAGGAGAAGGAAAACAATTTTTCTCCTGCTCAGAAGGACTTCAGAGGCCCTTAGAGAGTAATTCTCTTTCCTGGATCATCACAGCAAATTGGCAATGAGGACCAAGTGTGAGAGTGCCAAATCCTAACCACTAGCCCACCAGGGAGAGGACCAAGCGTGAATTCAGACATCCAGAGTGCCAGGTCTGACCTTTAACCTGCTCTGCTCTCTCTGGACCTTGATGCAGAACCTGGTTTCTGGTTACCAGAATTCTCACTATCACCTCTGCTGCAAAGTCCTCCCTGCTATTAATTTCACATTTGCATCCTGCAAAAAAAACCCTAGAATGTTCAGGAGGCTAAACACTCAGGTCCATTCTCTGCCCCATTGTAGCAAGGAACATCTCTCTCCAAGCTTTTGTGTCTGTCTTAACCCCAGAGAAGAGAGAGTCCCAGAGAAAAGTGAGGCCTGCGCCTCTGCCACCCTCTCAGGGGGCTCAGCGGCTCCCTGAAGCAACAGGACCTTCTGGAGGTACAAACGTGCTCATGTCATTGCCTCCCAGTTCTTGCCCTGCCTGTAGCCTTCCCTGCGCCTCCACTGCCCATAACAGAAAATCCAAACTGCTTAGGCCAATCTACATAGCCTTTACACCTGGCCCAACCCAACCGCATCAGTCACCAGCAGGAAACAGAAGCCATACTAGCAAATTTGAGCAGACAGGAATTTCATGCAGGTGTTCTGTCCTTACAAAATCATCAGAGGTCTAGAGAGGCAAGCTGCACTGCTGGAGTGGCTCCCAGAAAAACATGGGCCAAATGATCCACCGTGGGAGCCGCCCCCGATGGGCCTGTCAGGAAAGTGAAGAATCAGGAGCCGCTCTTGGTCTGCTGACTTCAAGAACCATCATCACAACCGATCGGGTATCAGGAAGCCATTTGGCAACAATCTCTCAACACCCAAGAAGTTGGACACTGGACACTAGAAGGCAGCTGCTTAAAAAAAACCCAGTGTCTACTACTGTACTGACCAGCAGCAACAAGCCACGTGCGGAAGAAGATGCTCCACCTTCCAAATCCCAGCCCCAAGTCCATTTGGTGGACAGAACCTGGTGCATAACCAGAACTCTAAGGGCAAGAGAGTCTGAGAAATGTGGTGTCAGGCACGCATCCTATTCCACTCAGCGGCGCTCACTGGGCAAAGGTTAGGGGGAGGCCAATGACATATAGACCTTGTTTCTCCAGCACTTTTCCCACACTCACCCTGAGTTCCAGCTACAGAGACCACTCCAGGGATCCTGGGACCACTCCTGGCTCTCACTCACCCCTCTGACCTTGCCTATGTTTCTCCTTCACCCCACTTCAAATGCCCTTCTTGAACCTAAGATGCTTCCTCTGGCTCCCTCAGACAGGGGTTACTATAGCCCAAAGCTGTCCCATAGAAGCAAAATGCAAGGCACATTTACAAATCTAAGTTTTCTAGTAGCCACACGTAGCAGGTTTAATAATGACCATCCAAAGATATCAAGCCCTAATCTCAGAACCTTTAAATATCACCTTATTTGGAAAAAAGGATCTTTACAGAGGTAATTAAATTAAGAATTTCGAGATGTGGCGATATCCAGGTAGGCCCTAAATGTCATCATAAATGTCCTTATAAAAGAGACACAAAGAAAGATTAGGCAGACAGAAGAGGAGAAGGAGATGTGAAGACAACTAGAGCGATGCAACCGCAAGCCTGGGCATCCAAGGGCAGCCATGAGAAACTAGAAAAGGCAAAGAATGGGACGGACACGGTGGCTCACGCCTGTAATCCTAGCACTCTGGGAGGCCAAGGCGGGAGGTTTACTTGTGGCCAGGAGTTCAAGACCAGCCTGGGCAAGAGCAAGACCCCGTCTCTACTAAAAATAGAAAAATTAGCTGGGTGTGGTGGTGCACGCCTGTAGTCCCAGCTACTGGGAAGGCCGAGGCAGGAGGATCCTTTGAGCCCAGGAGTGGGAAATTGCAGTGAACTAGGATGACACCACTACACTCCAGCCCTGGAGACAGAGCAAGACCCTGTGTCAAAAAAAAAAAATGAACAAGAAAGAAAAGGCAAGGAAAGGACTCTCCCCTATAGTTCCTGAAAGGAAGGGAGAATGGCCCTGTCAAGATTTGAGGTTCCAGACTGTGAGAGAATAAATTTTTGTTGTTTTAAGCCACCAGGTGTGTGGGAATGTGTTAGAGCAGCCTCAGGAAGCTAATAAAATACATCTAAAAAAGTAAAAAGAAGCAGATGAAATTAATTTTATTATGTGTTATTTAACCCAGCATCTACAAAACAGTATCACTTCAACGCACGATCAATATAAAAAACTATTGAGCTAGTTCACATTCTTTTTTCATACTGAGTCTCTGATACCTGAATTGTGCCTTACACCTGTAGCGTGTCTCAGTTCAGACCGGTTCCGTTTCAAGTGCCCAACAGCGACACGCGACTAAGGCTACCATATGGGACGGCTCAGCTCTCGTCTTTTGCAGGCCTCTTGGCTAGCATCAGGCTGGGATTCGGGAGCCTTTTCTGGCTATGAGTCCTGCTTCCCCACAGACAGTGCTCCTTGGGGACAGGAACCTTGTCCCATTCATTCTGTGTCCCAGTGCCCAAACACAGGGGCACTCAATAAATGTATTTTGAATGAATGAGTAATGGGGTTCTCATTCTATTAATGCAATAAAAAAACCCTGTCAATGTAACAAACCTTACAAATGTAACAAACCTTACATTTGTTTGTTTGTTTAACTGATTTTTCTCTCTTCTTTAGTGAGAGAAGCATAGGATACATTAAAATATAGGCTGGGGTTAAAAAAAAAATCTCCTTGGAATCCCTTCTCTTGGAAGGGTAGATGTAGGACTAGGTATCCCCATCAACCAGAGAAATGGTGTATTTTGAGGTTGAAAAGAAATGCTATGAATAGGCCTAAATCTATTAAAGAAATTGAAGCAATAATTAATAGCCTTTCAAAACAGAAAGCACCAGGACCAGATGGTTTCACTGGTGAGGTGTACCAGACACTTAAGGAAGAAACAGTACCAATTCTCTACAGTCTCTTCCAGAAGGTAGAAGCAGAGGGAACACTTCCTAACGCATGCTATGAGTCCAGCGTTAACAAACCCTGACAAAGACATTACAAGAAAAGAAAACTATAGACCAATATCTCTCATGAACATAGATGCAAAAATCTTCAACAAAAGATTAGCAAGTTGAATCCAATGATGTATAAAAATAATTATACGTCCCAGTGAAGCGGGATCTATCGCAGGTATTGCAAGGTAGGCTCAACATCTGAACATCAATCAATGTAATCCATGACATCAATAGGCTGACCATGGTGGGGCAGGGGACATGGTCTGTGAGGCAGCTGAGGCTGGAATCAGTGTTCTGGGACCAGCTTCAGCTAAAAGAAGTAGCTGGATGTGAACCAAAAGAGCCAACTTGCCAAGAAGGACCGTAAGCCTTAGGCACAGTGGGGTAAGGCTGGGGGTCCCCTGGCCCTGAAGAACTGCTGCAAAGGCTGTCCTCGGTGCCAGTCCCAGTGGAGATGGCCAGGGTTAGAGCCAGGACTGCCGCAATCCAGCCCAACACTTGGCCTCCCTGTAACCTGCCCCTTACACTCAAGAAACTCCACAGTTGCCCCTCCCTGAGCTGCAGCCTCCTGGGCGAGGCCACCACACACAGCGCACGCTGGCTTGCAGCGGCGTCCACCCAGAGACAGAGGCATGTGTTCTTCCTTCAAAGACATAACTGCTCACCAAGCTGTGTGCCAGCAGGGCTGCATGGACACCCAGGGATGCCTTTTATGTCACCTTCAGGAGGGGGCACTTGTACAACTTGGCGTAGCTTTGCTCACCAGCCTCCCCCAGCCCTGGCGTCTCATGCCTCAGCAAAACAACAGAGCATCACAAACTGTAAGGCCAGAAGCCCTTCCGCGGAGCATGACGGGGGCAGGGGGCAACCCAGCCCTGAGATGAGTGCCTGGCCCGCCGCTGCCGGCTCCCTTGCTTCAGACCAGCACCCTAGGCCCAGCTCTGCCTCCAGTGCCCCTCCCCTCGCTGTGGCTGGATGCCTCCTCTGGGACCCCTGGCCCAGAACAGGAGGGACCTGGAGCCATGAAGAGGGAGCCACTGGACTCCTGGACTTCCTGCCATCACCTCCACCCTGTGGAGCTTCCTCCCTGGGGCACAGGCCAGACCTCCGAGAGGGATAGCCTGTGAGTGAACGAGTGAGTGCAGAGCTACAAGCCCCTTCTCAAAGCCCTCCAGAGACTGTCCTGCCTCCTCCCCGCAAGTCAGAAGCCCCATTCCCAGGCTTGAGACATTACTGTAAAAGGAGGAAAAGAAATAAAGACAAGATCTGTGCCCAGCCTCACTTCCAGCGGGCCCCTACCCTGTGCCTGTTCCAGTGTGACCCCACCCAGACACACAGGAGGGGCCATGGAGGGTCTCCTGCCCGTTGGCATCCTGCTTTGCCAAGGCCAAGCCCCTCACTCTCTGCTGGTTCTGCCAACACACGGCCTCTCCCCCAGCCGGCACCCAGGTGAGAGGGATGCCAGCAGCATGGCCTGGCCCCAGCAAGGGCTCCTCTGGCCACATGGGCCACATAGGCCAAGCTGGGAGCCTGGGAGCCCCTCACATACACCCAGCCCCAGCGCCAGCCTGGCCAGGCCTCCAGCCAATGCTTCCCTGCCCCCTGCCAGAGCCAGAGCCGGCCCCACCTGAGCTCATCCGGACACAGCAGGGGCAGGGCCTGCTGCTGTCAGGGCCACGTGCAGGAACAGAGGGCGGAGAGTGGAAAGAGGGCGGGCGGGCAGGCTGCTCTTAAAGCAGGTCTGGAGGTGAGCTGGCGCCTGGCCGTACTCCTCACCTGGTGGTAGTGAACAACAGCCTGTCTGCACGCGTGGACGCCAGGTAGGTGCCTTTACTCTTTAAGAAGAGAGGGACGCTCAGCACTTTCTGTGATCCTGACTCATTTATCCTGCTGTCCTCAGCTTTTCCACTTCTCCTTGGGGCTCAGAGTGAAGGCAGAGAGAAAAGGGGAGGAGATCGTGGATAAAAGAGAGATGGTCTCAGGATCATAGACCCAGGAGTTCAGCACTTTAAGGGAACTGAATCTGTAGCCTCGGTGTGCAGACAAGAGAACTGAGGTCCAGGGAGGGGAAGGGGCTCGCCCGAGGTCATGGAGACACAGGAAGGGACCGGACACAGAACCCAGGCCTCCGGCCTCCCAGCCCAGAGCACTGGGGCCCTCCAAAATCTGCAGGAACGGGGTGGGGCCTTCACTTGTCCTGAGGGTCCCTGCCTGCCGGCCACGTCCTGCCTCACTGGGTCTGGTGGATGGGACAGGAAGATCAGGAGCTGGTCTTCAAGGCAAAGCGCTTTGGGGAGACTCAGGCTTCACTCTGGCCCTACTCTCTCCTTTCACCAGCCTGGGATGGTAGGAGGGAGAGAGTAAGTCAGGAAAAGAGGTTGGCAGAAGCAGAAAACGGCATTTGCCAAGTACCAGGATTTCCCTGCCTCTGGAGTCCTCGGGGACAAAGAAAGAGATCCGAGTCAGAGCAGGAAGGGGGAGTGTGTGGCAGGAACCCACCAATGGGACAGAGCGGGACAGAGCCCTCCCCACCCCTGTCCACCCCGCCACGCACACAGGGGCTCCCCTGCTGGTTCCAGCAGGAAAGAGAGCGAGAGGAGTGTGCTGGCGGGGGCCAAGGAGGGGGCAGCGTCCAGGAATGAAGGAGAAGACACAGCCCCCGCCCTGGGACTGAGACTCCGGGCGTGGTAAACGTGAGGAGAGTTTGAAGAGCCTAGGGCTGCCTTTGCTCAGCACCGGGTCTGTCTCGTGTGGTTCCAGAATCCCAGAAGGGTCTTAAATCTGTGAAGCAGCAGCATAGGGTAAGAGTGTGGGACTGTGCAGACACGACCACCTGGGTTCAAACCCCAGTTCCACCATGTGTAGGTTGCAGGACCTCAGACAAATCCCTCAAGCCCCACGGAAATGGTACTGCCCTCAGGGAACTGTTGAGAAAGTGTAATGAATTCAAGTGTGTCTGTTACTGTCATATCCCCATCATATAGATGGGACAACTGAGGTCTGCCCAGAGAGGAAAGGACACTTGCCCGGGGTGGCACGAAAGCTGTGTCCAAATCAGTAGGCAGGTGTCCTGGGTCCTGGTCATGGGGGGACCCCTAGCGCCTCAGCGAGCTCTGCAAAATCAGTAACCCTAGCCTCCTCTGCGGGGCCGGCCAGAAAACTCTGCAGGGTGCGCCCAGATCCTGTCCCAACAAACCCAGGCCACTTGGAGCCTGTGTGGAAAAAGCCACAGCTCTGGCCCTGTGTCCTCAGCTGCCCCAGGAAGGAGCTCAGAGGCCGGCTCCCCTCCACTGCCATTTATAGCTACGCTTCCCGTGCCCAGTAAGCGCCGCCCCTCCAGGACCCAGCCGAGGAGAGGCCTGGCATTGAGCCTGCAGAAGCCGTGGTGAGGGGCGAGGGGTGAGAGGCAGGAAGGGGGCCTGGCTTTTCTCATTAAACTTACTGAGCAACCTTGCACAAATCATGCTCCCTCTCTGGACCTCAGCTGTCCCCCTGCATTAGACCTCCACGTGGCATAAGGAGTTAAGATTGCAGAGTCCCACAGCCTGGGTTTGAATCCCAGCTCCACCGTTTCTCTGGATGTGTGGCCTTCACAGGTTTCTTAACCTCTCTTGAGTCTCAGTATCTTCATCTGTAAAGTGGACTGATAACAGGGCGAAGTACTTCCCAGGGCTATGAGATGAGAAGAGTGACTGAGTCACCAAATGTAACTCACATGTAAACCATGAAGATCAGTGCCTGCCACATGGTCAGTGCTCAGTAAATGGGTGCCGCTATTATGCGGGTGTTATACTCGATAAGCCCTTATTTCTAAGTACAGTTTAGAATTGTCCAGCACCTCATTGGATCCACAGCACTCTCTGGGAAGATCCAAGGCAGGAAATCTTATTCTCATTTCACAGATGAAGAAACTGAGGGTCAGAGTCACACCAGGAGGAGCTGTGTAAGCTGGAGTTCAAATCTAAATATTCAGATTCCAGAATACACTTGCCCCAGGCTGGTCTCGAATGCCTTTTCCAGCACTAACGTCTGACTCCAAAGCAAGTTGTAGAGGAGGCATCTTGGAAAAGGGGAAAAACAGAGTTGGAGAGTGTTGTGGGCAGTAGGCAGTGAAGGTCAGAGCAAACAATGGAGTGGGATCAGCAAGTCCCAGCTCCATGAGGTTTTCTTGGCGGCCTCGGTCCCAGAACCTCTTACCTCCTACCAAGCCCCACCTGTAAGAAACTAGCATGTTAGAGCCGGACATGGTGGCTTACACCTGCAATCCCAGCACTTTGGGAGGCCGAGGCAAAAAGATCGCTTGAGCCCAGGAGTTCAAGACCAACCTGGGCAACATAACGAGACCCCATCTCTACAAAAATAAAAATAAGCCAGTCATGGTGGCATGCACCTGTAGCCCCAGCTACTCAGGAAGCTAAGGCAGGAGGATCACCTGAGCCCAGGAGTTCAAGGCTGCAATGAGCTATGATCATGCCACTGCACTCCAGCCTGGGTGACACAGTGAGACCCTGTCTTTAAAAAGAAAAAAAAGAAACTAGCATGTGGCATTAAGGTTAGACAACAGGAAGAACTTTTCACAGTAAGGAAAATGAGAAAGTTGGGATATCTCTTTCTTGAATGAGCCCCCAGGAAATGAATATCATCTGATGATGTCACTCCCCAGCTCAATACTTTTCTGGGCCAGCCACAGAGGCTCATGCCTATAATCCTAGCACTTTGGGAGGCCAAGGCAGGAAGATCACTTGAGCCCAGGAGGAGTTTGAGACCAGCCTGGGCAACATAGCAAGACCCTATCTCTACAAAAATTAAAATTAATAATATATAGCTGGGTGTGGTGGCACATACCTATAGTCCCAGCTACTCAGGAGGCTGAGGCAGGAGGATTGCCTGAACCCAGATGTTCAAGATCGCAGTGAGCTATGATCATGCCACTGAACTCCAGCCTGGGTGATAGAGTGAGACCCTATCTCTACAGAAAAAAAATTTCTGTGGCTCCCCACTGCCCTCAGGGTCGAGTCAGCAGCCCGGAGCCCAGCCTGCCTCCCCTGCCCCATCTCCTCCTCCATCCAACCCAGGTGCTGCTCTGTTTCCTGGGTGCTCTGTAACGCCTTCCCTGTCTTCCAGCCATTTGCATAAACAGTCCCCTCTACTATAAACTTTCTCCTGCCTCCTCGGGCCGACTTTCCTTAATTGTTCTTCCTTCTATCTCCCTCTGCAAGTCCCTGTCTCCGGAAGTCCTGCTTGACCTCCCCACCAGCACCTACAGAGCCCCCTCCCACTTCCCCTCCTCCCTGGTGACACTGTTACGGTTGCTCACCTGCTAACTTCTCTGCTTCGACAACTGGCGTAAGGGTGGGGGCCCAGACATCAGGCAGCCTGGGGTCCAGTCCTGCTCTGACACTTGGTGGCACCGTGACCTTTGGTCAAGTTACTTACCTCTCTGTATCTCAGTTCTCTTGTTGTAAAATGGGATAATAATACCTCATAAGGTTGTCATGAGGATTTTAAAAGGCTTTATGTATAAATACCAGGGCCTATGTGCATAGTAATTACTCAATAAACATTAGGTAGTATTTATTTAATAACTATTCCTGGGACATAGTAAATATTCAACAAAGATCTACTGAAGTTATTTTATTTAATGATCACTTGCATAGTGCTTATTCTATGCCAGGCACTGTTCTAATCATGTTATAAATATTAACTCATTTTATAGATAAGGAAACTGAGGCACAGAGAAGTTAACTAACTTGCCCAAGGTTTCGTACAAGCTAGTAAGTGGTGGAGCCAGACTGCAAACCCAGGCAGTCTGGCGCCAGCATCCACGCCTTTAAAGGAATAAATAAAAAATATGTCCTTCCGTGGGGGGAGGGGAGGCAGGGGCTTCACCTACAGAAGGTGCTCAGTTCCCACTCCCCGCCTCTTTCAGGTCCTGGGAGCTCCTGGTTGGCAAGTGCCATCTCTGGGATGTCAGTGAGGCTAGTTGGAAGCCAGAGGTAAACCAGCCACTAGGGTCACCACCGCTATCATGTCCCAGGTGATGTCCAGCCCCCTGCTGGCAGGAGGCCACACGGTCAGCTTGGCTCCCTGTGAAGAACCCAGGAGGGCACTACACCCAGCACCCAGCCCCAACCTGCCGCCCCAGTGTTCTTACTACACCATGGAAGGCTGGGGAACCCAGGCCCTCATGGCCCCCATATCCTGCCAGGGGCCCCCCAGCAGGCTCCAGCAGGCCACACAGGCTGAGGCCAAAGCCAACTGCCTCCTGCAGTCCCCTGGGGAGCAGGCCTCAGAGAGCCTGGAGGATCTTGACTCCTACATTGACTTCTCGCTGGAGAGCCTCAACCAGATGATCCTGGAACTGGACCCTACCTTCCAGCTGCTTCCCCCAGGGGCTGGTGGCCCCCAGGCCAAATCTGCCCAGAGCACCACCTGGAGGAGAAAGAAGGAGGAACTTGAAGCCTTGGGTAAGGACCTGGGGCAGTGCCAGGAGGGGGACTTGGGACCTCATGAGGAAAAAGGAACTTCCTGTGGAATCAGAGAAGGGGACACTGTCCTGTTGGGAGGTGCTGTGCAACCCTAAATAAGTTATTGACTTCTCTGTTTTCTCTGCTACACGAAAGGGACAAATACAAGTTTCCCTCACTCTTAAATTCTATTTTGTTCCTGAGTTTGGAAAGTGATGGATACCTGTGTTATATGATTTTTATGAGAACTTAAATAAGCTAATATATGTAAGTATTTTGTACAATGCCACGCATATAAGTAAGAGCTCAATAAATGTGGAATCCCTGAACCCCATAGTCCTAGATCCTAATTGGGCCCCCTGAAATTTTTGTAGGATTGCTCTATGGGCCCCTGTCCCTATTTAGGAAAGTGTCTCTCTGGCGAGGCCCAGGCTGGGGATAGTGGGATTGGAGAGACACGGAATCTAGTCTGTTTGGGATGGGAAACCTGTTGTGTTCAAGCAGTGGTACACTGCTAAATCTTTAACAACCGGCTCCCTGGTTGCAGGCAGGGGCAGAGGAAGCCTGATGCGAAGCGTCCTCCCATTTCCACAGTGTAAATTCTCCCTCCATGGCCAATTTGTGGCTCCCAGCACGATGCTGTCACTGAATGAGGAGTTGGAAACGTGCAGTAGCAGGCTGTCACTCAGCAGCTCCCCCACACCGACACCGCAGACGTAAATAACCTCGAGAGCACAGATAATAGCAAAATGGAGTAAAATAATTGGGATGGGATGAATTTTGAGTATTTACTACCTTTGTTTTTAATACAACTTATTTCATTATAAATTTACATACTGTAATTTTTAATAATGGCTGAATTTAGCAACGTGCTGGACAAAACCCTAGAAAGTTTAACAATCAGCTCTTAACAAGCTGGTACAAGCCAACTCCAGTGCACCACTGAATCCAAGGGAATCCAGAAATTCCTACATGTGGCTTCAGTTTCCCAAACAAAGAGTTTCAAGCACACTCTGAGGATGAGGGTCAAGGAGCAACAGCCCCATTGGACAGGTTGGAAGACTGAGGCTTCCAGGGGTTAACAATCAGCTGGGGTGAGGGGGTGCAGTTAGGATTAGAGACAGGATCCATGAGAACTTCCATTTATTGAACACTTATTATATGCAAGGCACTGTGCTGAGCACTTTATACAGAATCTTCAGTCCTTCCAATCCAGACCCAGGAGGTACGAATTTTATCCCCATTTTACAAGTGAAAAAACTGGGGTTGATAGGATTGAGTAAGGAGCAAGTCTAGCCTAATAGCTGGCATCAGGCAGGCCTTACACAGGCTGTTTACTTCTCTTCTTTGTGTCTCAGATTCCTCACCTATAAAATGGTGATAATAAGAGTTCTTACCTCCAGGGATGTTGTGGGGATTAAAAGAAATAACACTTGTTGTCTGTTGATCACCAACCCTGGCACATTAGAAACGGTAGCTGTTTTTATTAAGCAGTAGGGTTGCACGTAGGGCCAGCCCCAGGGTAGGTTTGGGCTCTGGGGTGGAGGCCAGCCCAGCACCCAGGTCCTCTGGTGCCCCAGGCTCCTGGGCTCCTGCCTGCTCTCCCTCCTCCCACCAAGAATTGCCTGCCAGGCTGGTAAAGGAGCTGCCTCCGTCCCTCTAGAGTCTTCCTGTTTCTCAAGGCCAGTCATGGGCACGTCACTGCAGAAAAGGCGTCTTGGGCCTAATTACCATTGGCAGGAGCAAGCCCAGGGTTTTAATGTTCATGCCCCACAGCAGAAGTTCCATTCAAGGCCAGCTGGGGCAAAACCAGTCTCAAAAATGTCCACAGGCAGGAGGCTGAGACAGTAGGATCGCTTGAGCCCAGGAGGTTGAGGTTGCTGTGAGCTAGGCTAACGCCACGGCACTCGCCCCAGGCAAGAGAGTGAGACTCTGTCTCCAAAAAAAAAAAAAAAATGTCCACAGACGTGAGGTGAGGGTTGGTGACAACTGGGCCCTTCCTCCATGGAGAGGGCTGAGGACCAAAATGGGGCTGATGGGCAGCAGGCTACAACCTTGATGCCCCGGGCACAGCCAGCCATGTGAGCATGTGTCCACCCAACTGTGGGGAACAGGGAGCGCAAAGGGGCTGGCAGTGGCCAGAGAGTCCTGAAGAAGCTGCCTAGCTTTGCCCTAGCCCCTGCTGACGGAGAAAAGACCCCCTCTCCTCTGTCCTCTGCCTGGGCACCTCCAATGCCAGGGAGCTCACTACCTCCTAAGACAGCCCACCAGCTGGGTCTGTCCCCCGTTAGGAAGCTCTCCACCGTCGCTAAGAGCAGAGGGTACCTGCATGTCACTGTGGTCAGCTATCCCCTTTCTCATGCATCTTGGCCTCCTGAAACCCTCCCTGCAGACCACTGCTACTGGTAACAAAGCTGTCGCAGCCCATGGCAGCGTAACTAACTCTGGGCATTGTGGCGAGTTCTCTTACGTCTAAATGAAATTCAACGCAAAGGACCCCCACCATTTTGCAATCTCACCCTCCCTGCTTTTGGGGTGTTGAAGGAAAGACATTCTAACATTATAGTGCTAGCAAAATGTTCACCATCCTGTTTGTCCTAACTTGGCAAAATTAAAATATTAAACATTGGCAATCCTATATTGACTCCTCTCCTAAAAATTTATAGATTTTTTTAAAAAACTGGCCTGTGTAATGCATGATCCCAGTGTTTAACCTGTGAAGGAAATAGTGGAAACCTCATTTTACAGATGAAAAAGCTGGGGCTCAGGGAGGAGAAGTGACAGCCTCCAGTCACACAGCCAGCGAGTGCTGGGTCAGGCCTCAAACCCTGGGCTTCTGGGCTCCAAAGTCCATGTTCTCATGTTTCTCCCCTCCTGGGGTCTAGTCTCCTGTTCTCTGGGCGTCATGGAGTGCATCTCTTTGGAGGCAGCCTGCAGGCTCCTTCTGAGACTCGACCCCCCCATCGCCGGTCAAACCTTCCTCAGGTTTCCTGCCCCTGCCTCTTGTTCACCTTCCTTTAGGCCTGTCCTAAGGGGGACCCCATCCTACAGGGGAAGCAAACACCATCTCCCTGTCTTTATCCTTTCTGCCACCCCCAACCCCACCTTTGGAACAGGCCCCACATTTCGTTTTCCAGCAATTTCTGCCAGGCAAGGCAGTCTGCCAGTCCCAAGTGAAGGGTGTTTAATAACTGTCTCTCCGCCCCCCACCCACAGGCCCTCCTTCCGCCTGCCTGGCGCTGGCGCCAGCACCCTCCCAGCACTGCTCAGACTTGCCTCAAAGGCCGGTAAACAGCAACGTCACCCCAGTGATAGGGGTGCTCCAACTCCCCCCCACCACATCCACCTCAGGACAGCAGGGGGCTAACTGGCACCAGGACTGCCCCCTCCCCTCCTCCTCCCACTGGCTCAGCCCCAGCCATGTCTTCGGATGGGTGTTTGGATGACTCAGTGAGTAGGGGGTCCAGAGCTTCACCAGACCAAGAGACCCTCCCCAAAGCAGCCAAGTATCTTCTCACAGGGCAAGGCCTGAGAACGGGGTCCCAAGGAGCCCCTCCTCATCCTGGAAGGAGCCCCTGAACAGAGCTCAGGAGCAGCAGTCACTCCCTGGCTGTGTGGCATCAGATAATTCACTTAACCTTTCTGAGCCCTGATTGCTCATCTGTCATATGGGAGTTAACCTATTCCCTACTTCAATATACGTGTGGTGAGGGTTAAATGAGCTAATACAGGTAACACGTTTGTGGTGGTGCTGGCACATGGTGCTCAATAAATACCAGTCTTTATTAAAAACTGTCATACAGTAAGTGCTAGTTCCATCCCCACTTTTCTCCAAGCCTCAGTTTCCTCCTCTATAAAAATAATGCCTGCCCAGCCTAAAGGCTGTTAGAAGGTTCACAGGAGATTATGGGTGTAAACATTATAAAGTCCTACAAAAATAGAAGTTGTGCTTGCCAGTCTTCCAGAAGAATCCACCCCATTCCAAGATATCTTGTATTTCAGAGCCCACAAGACAGCACCTGAAATATTCTCCTCTTGCCTTCATCCTTCTAAGCAAGGGGATCCCCACCTTAGCTAGAGAGAGGGCTCCATTTGGCCAATACTGTCCCCCCAAAGCAGGCAGGTAGGAAATGCTCCTTCCTCGAGGCCCACCAGGGGTTAGGCTCCAGGCTCCGTTCTTCGTTATATTTAATCTTCATCACAACCTTGGTGAGGTTGGTTCTAGACCCTCACTTTGCAGAGTAGGAAACTGAGGCTCAGAGAGATTAGGAAAGTTACCCAATGCCTCTCTTGGCTGGCAAGCGGCAAAGCCAGGACTCACCCCAGGTTTGTCTGACTACAAAGCCAGGCTCTTCCTCCACCACCGGAGCAGCAAGCCCAGGTCAGCCCGCCAGCTCATCTGACGCAATGCCCCAGCCCCGCCACAGCCCAAGCAGGCTCAGACAGAGGCAGTAGTCTCCAGCAGGGCCGGAAGGCCCTGCCCAGGAGCCAGCTGGTGCAGGCTGGCCCTCCACAGCTGTGATCGGAGGATGGTATATGTGTCAGAGCCCAGGGAGGGTGGGAGGCCAGCAGACAGGAGCTGAGGGTGCAGGTTCTCCCTGCGTGCCTCAGCTCCCATCCTGGGAAGCTTCCTCCAGAAGAGAGCAGCTGGTTAACCCCCACCTGCCACCACACTTGCTGGAACAGCACCAAGGACAATTCCCACCCCCACAAGCAAGGAGTGGGGGTGTCCATCTTCACCAAGGGGAGCACCCCAGGACACCCCACTTAGGGATGACCTCTGGAGCAGGAACAAAGTCTCAGAATCCAAGAGTGCCCTGCCTGGGCAAAGGAAAGAGCTGGCAGCCTGGGTTGTGTCGGCTGACCAGTGCTCAAGCTCCAGCTAAGAGCTGCTGGGGGGTCCACAGCTCGATAATGTGCAAGCCCTGCCCTCAGGGAGCACCTGCTCTAAAGCAGTGTTCTCAGACTGTACAACACACCCAGATCCCTGGGGCGTCTACCCAAATTGTCAACTCTGATTCCGTAGGCCTGGGGTGGAGCCCAGGGAATGTGGTGCTGCCAGGCGATCACCACGGGGAGGCTCCACTCATACCCCAATCACCTGGGGAACCAAAAACAAGCAAACAAACCTGGGCCTGGCCTCACCCCTGCAGATTCCGATCTAATTGACCTGGGGTGCAGCCTGAGCATTGAGCTTTTAAATGCTGCCCTCGTGTGTCACCAACCTGGAGAACCCCTGCCTTCATTGTGGGTACAGAGAAACAGCTTCCACACACCCTGAGTAGCAGAGGTGTCAGGTGTCCCTGGTGTGTGCCATCAACCTGGGGGATGGGGCAAAAACAAAGGAGAGGATTTCCCAGTTTTTAAGCACCTACCATGTGCCAGGCCCAGTGCTGTGCTGCCTACATTAATCTCATTTCATCTGTATTGTAACACCAAGAGGCCGGGAAGAGTCACCCCCTTTTATAGGTGTGGAAACTGAGGCTGTAAATGGTGAAGTCATTTGGCCAAGCTCTCTCAGCTAGTAGGTGACAGAGCCAGATCTCAAAGCCAGGTCTGTCTGATTCCAAGGTCCATGTTCAACCTATGGCATCTCCCTATCCAAGGGCAGACGTCACAGAAAGGGTGACCTTGGAACTGGGCCCTAAAGATGGAGTTGGGTTCTAATCCTGAAGAGCTTCTCCTCTCTGGGCCCCAGTTTCCTCATCTGTGTAAAAGAGGGGGGCCAGATAGTCTTGAGGACCCTCCCAGCGTTTCTGTTGTGAGTCTAGGCTCCCTGGTCTCACCAATGCTCTGCTTCTCTCTCCAAAGATATAAAGTACATCGAGGTGACCTCCACCAGATCAAGGTGCCACGATGGCCCCCAGCGCTGCTCCAGCCCATCTGTCACCCCACCCTTCGGCTCTCCACGCAGTGGTGGCCTCCTCCTTTCCAGAGACGTCCCCCGAGAGACCCGAAGCAGCAGCGAGAGCCTCATCTTCTCTGGGAGCCAGGGCAGGGGGCACCAGCGGCCCCCTCCCCCTTCCAGGGGCTCCTCCCCTCACCCCCCACTCTCCCCCAGCATCTCTATCCCTTGCGTGGGGAAGGCCTCAGGCCCCCATGGCTTGAGCTCCCCATTGGTGTCTTCTCCAGGCCTGGAGAAGGGGCTGGGGGGCCTGGCCCCACAGCGGGGCAGCAGGGTCTCTGTGCTGTCAGCCAGCCCGGCGTCTGATGTCAGCTACGTGTTTGGAAGGTAGGTTCTATAGCTTCTGACATTGCCTCCACACACATACACACAGATCCTAAGATCACAGAGGGGCTTCCTGCTCTGTGTGAGCAAAATCTGGACTTGCACCAAAAGTGAAAAAGTGAACGTTCTCTTTCATGCCATCACAGCCATTCGGATCTCAGGCTATCCTCAAGCTTAGAATATGATTCAACATACAAAAATCTTGACTTATATCTACTTTTTGAGAAAAGAGCTATTGCATTAATGAGGCTCACCTATATCCTTTCTGGCCTCGTACAACCCATCTCAAGGAAGGGCTTTTTAAAACCCCAAAACACAGGGGTATAAATAGAATTTGGGGGCCTGAGATGTACCCTTTAGGAATGAAAAGGCTCCTTCCTCTTTGTTGCTGGCAAAACGTAGCAAAGGAGGGAGGCAAACCTGCCTGGGCATTTATTTACAATCATCCCTGCTCAGTTCTCGGTAGGTCTCACAGTAGAACTGTGTGCATGTCTGTGCACACACACACACACACACACACACATCCTGCCCCAAGAAGACCAGACCACAGAACCTCTGTCTCCCACACCACCTCCAAAGCCACTGGCCCAGGCAGTCCCTGGCAAAGAGACTGAGGATTCTACAGCCGTGCCCATTGGCATGGGCCTCTGCGCTCAGGGAGAAGTCTGGCCGGATGCGAAGCTGGCCTCCTGCTCCTCCTCCAGCTGGGGAATTCCCTCTGCACCAGCCTCGGGCACGGTCTAGCCCAGGTCCAGCACATCTGCAGGGCTCTTAGAAGTGATGGGGAGGGGGGAGGAGAGGGGGAGCCTGGTGCAACAGCTCCATTAAACCTGCCTGGCTGGGAAACGCAGAGGGAATCTGGGCCTGCCCATGCCCACAGGCCTGCAGGGGTCAGCCCACTGGCCACTTTACATGACCAAAGACCTTACCATCCAGGGACATTTCTGTATCCCTTGGGGATCAGGTGGGCATGCCCTTCACTATGGGCTGTGGAGGGCTATGGTATGTAGTGCTCTATTTGGCCAAAGCCATAGGCACCCAGATTATTAGATCCACAGCCTGGCTCTGGCCCCTGGGCGTTCACCCCCACATTCTAACACCCCATATGGTGCTCTCTCCCCCTGCAGCAGCCAGCCCTTCCTACACTCCAGCATCTCTAGCCATCGGTTGTCTTCTAGATCCTTGGAAAGTCCAGCTGGCTCTTCCTCCAGCCTCCACAGCCTTGGCTGTATGCCCCTGTGTACGAGACCCAGTGACTTCCAGGCTTCCAGCAACCCCACCCAGAGCATGGGCCATCCCAGAGTACCCCACTCCTCACCACTGGCCAAAGAACATGCCAGCAGCTGCCCGCCATCCATCACCAACTCCATGGTGGACATACCCATCGTGCTGATCAACGGCTGCCCAGAACCAGGGTCTCCCCAACCCCAGAGGACCCTAGGACACCAGGGCTCTGTCCAACCTGGAGCTACATCTCCCAGCAATCCCTGTCCAGCCACCAGGAGCCACAACCAGACCCTGCCAGATGCCCCCCCAACCACGTGCCCAGAGGGTATGTTGTAAACCAATATCTCAAACACTGTAAGGTTTGGTTGGGGGAAGAGACAAAACACCAGTGGGTTCCTGCAACAGCCAGTCAACATGTTTACTGTGTGCCCAGCACTGGGCCAGGCAGTGAAGACACCCAGGGAACAGTCTAGAAAGAGACAAAAGCTAAGCATCACTATAGAGTAGGATAAACACAGAGGTAGAGAGATGTTCTAAGTCTTATGGGACCATGGAGGAACGAGTGATTCTTTCAGTCTGGAGAAGAGAGGAAGCAACATCTGAGCTGGATCTGGAAAGCAGATCAGAAGTTCGTGGTTAGAGAAGAGGACGGGCATTCCCAGCAGAGAGAACGGGGAATCCACAGTCACAGAGGTCTGGAAGCACATGGTATGTTTAGGAAATGCCTGGAATGTCGGGCGCAGAGTGAGGTCTTTGACAGTAATTTGGAGTCAGATTGTAAAAGGCCTTGAACACCAAGTTAAAAAGTGGATGTAGGCCAGGCACAGTGGCTTGCGCCTGTAATCCTAGCACTCTGGGAGACCAAGGTGGGAGGATTGCTTAAGGCCAGGAGTTCGAGATGAGCCTGAGCAAGAGCAAGACCCCATCTCTACAAAAAATAGAAAAATTAGCTGGGCGTGGTCGTGTGCACCTGTAGTCCCAGCTAATCGGGAGGCTGAGGCAGGAAAATCGCTTGAGCCTAGGAGTTCGAGGTTGCTGTGAGCTGTGATGATGCCTCGGCACTCTAGCCCAGGCAACAGACAGAGACTATCTAAAAAAAAAAAAGTGGATGTTCACACTTTAGGCACCAGGAGACCATCAGAGAGTCTCAAGTGGGGGAGAGAAGGGGTCAGAAAGGCACGCTCAGTGGACCACTCTGGCAGCTGCAGGCAGATGGATTGCAGGGGCAGTGGGGGTGGAGGACAGAGGACAGCGCCAGGCAACCTTTGGGATGTGGAAGCAGCAGGCTTAATGACTGACCCAAGGAGAGGCAGAGGGCGAGTCAGTCCCAACTCTGACGTGCGTGAATGACGAGAACACAGAGGGGGCGGACGGGGTAATGGAGACAATGCATTCCAATTCAGACAGCTGAAAACCACAAAACAGCAAACACCCTCCTTCCCGTAGTCTGCAACTACAGGCGTCCAAAAAGAACAAAATCAACCAGGACCCACAGCAGTAAACACAGAAGCTAAGCCTTGGCACCCCCTGGGTGTACATCTCCCACGAGCTGAGCCCTCTGCCAACACTGTCCCTGCTCCCCCGTCCCACGGCCAGCTCTGAGCCCTCACTTGGCCGCTCACTGTGACGCTCACAGGCATCAAGGCGACCCTGGGGGGTGTGAAATGCTCACTCCCACTCACGGAGCCATGCCAATGCAAGCAAGAGAAAATGGCACGTCAGGTATGCCTTTGAATCTGCTGTGATTGCTTTACTAGGACAAATCATTTGCAGATTTTAGTATTTTTTTAGGAGTTACTTAAGTATAACTGGTCACAACACTCCATTTCAAGATTTGGAAATTGTAGACCCAGGAAATGGGCATTTTGGCATCTCAAAGAGCACATTTACTTAGCCTAATGATGTTCCCATCCTGCTTTGGCGATGCCCCAGGGCAGCACTAATCATACCTTGGGATCTTATCAAATTCTTCAAAATATTCTCAAAACAAGGTTCACTTCAATTTCGTAGGCTATTGGAGCATTAAAAACCCTCACATGTTGTTTAGTCCACTCGGCCCTCTCTCTTCGGTTGTCCCAAATCAGAGTGAAGAACCCAGGCCCCCAACTTCCAAGGACACGCTCTCCTGCCCAGAACTGCTGTTTTCCTCTCCTGCATCTTTTCTTCCATCTTCTTTTCCAAGCTGAATAGACCCTAAGAAACTTGTAGGATTATTAAGAGGGGGGAGAATGTGAAACCAAACATGATGCATCTGAGAATTCCTTATTTTTTCCCTTATTTCAGTCCCTACCAGGCAACAGTAGATTTGAGAAACTGTTTCTCACCAAACTGAGTTTTTATTTGTTCTTTATTCATTACCAGGGATACGTGGGCACTTCTAAGTCCTACATGTGCCAAGCCCTGGAATCTTTCTGTTTGATTTTGCCTCTTGGAGGCAGTTTGGGAATACATGGGGTTGGGTCCAACCTGGTGTTTGAAGGGGACCCCTGGGCAGAGAAGCACGGAAGGGTCTCCAGCCTTCTCTGGTGGATGTCTCTCAGCTCCCCTCTGTCCAGCCTACAGGATCCCCCCTTCTCTGTCTTTCTCCAGGTCCCACCAGGGACATGCAGCCCACCATGAAGTTCGTGATGGACACATCTAAATACTGGTTTAAGCCAAGCATCACCCGAGAGCAAGGTAAAAGGAAGAGAAGGTGACCCTGGAGTCAGGTCCAGGCCTCTGCACCCCACATCAGGCAGATGGGGGCCTGGGTCATGGCAAATAGAGATCCAGGGAAGCGGGAGGGGTATTCCACTGACCTCATGAGGAAATGGGAACTAACTACCTCAAGAATGGCAGAGATTGGACAGTTAACACCTGCTCCATGAAGGCCCTATGGTGCTGGGGACAGAGGATGTTCAGGTGGGGCAGTATCCATGTCTGACTCAAGGATTGTTCCAGCAATCGAGCTGCTGAGGAAGGAAGAGCCAGGAGCTTTTGTCATAAGGGACAGTTCTTCATACCGAGGCTCCTTTGGTCTAGCCTTGAAGGTGCAGGAGGCCCCAGCATCTGCCCAGAACCAACCAGGTATGCACCTGTTTCTGTGCTCACTCAAGCCCTCACTGGGGCAGGACAATGTGGTGAGTTCTAGGCTCTGATGTTAGCACTCAGGGTGGCCTCAGGTCAGTCCCATAAGGACTCCTGGGAGGAGGGTCCACTTCAGCATCCCCCTAGATCCCCCCTGGCACTGAGGCACCGAGAAAAACTCTTTTCACAGCAAGCCTGAGTTGCTTCTGCCTCCCCAAGTCCCCCGAATTCCCTGCTTTACCCCCATGGTGGGAAGAGAAGGAGGAAGTTCCCAGCCCTCTCTAGGCTGCTCTCTTCTGGGTCAGATGGGATTTATCTCCAAGGAACCTAATGTGTAGTAACACATGTGTGTGCTAGTTTATGTGATGTGCACTAGCTTGTCACATGCGTGTGTGATAGCTTATCATGTGCTTTCCCATGACCTCCCATGCACATTTGCTAACTCAGCACATGTGCCTGGGGCATCCACCATGCAGTAGGGAAGGAACCAGGGATACAGAGGAATCAGACCCAGACGCCACCTCACTGGGCAGGTAGATGAAAACAGATAATTACAGTCCAAAGTGCCTGGTCATAGCCCTGCACCTAAACCCTGGGATCATACCTCTCATTTAATGGATGAGGTGACTTGAGGCCCCAAGAGTTAGTTAATGGCCCCAGGGCAATTAAGTGATAGAGCTAGGCCGAAAAACCCAACCTTGTGGTCTTTGTGCCTCGCTATGGAAATAAGAAAGTGACCTCTGGCGGGGGGTGTTGGTCGTCAAGGAAGCCTCTGGAGAAGTGATGAGCCCAAATCAAGGAGGAAGCTGTGGCTAGGAGAGCAGAGTCAGAAGACCACGGCCACCTTCCCACGGCCAGCCGGGCTCCAGCAGGGACGATCCGGTGCAGATCAATAGCACCCAGATGTGGTGGGCAAAGGGAGAGAGAACCCAGACTGAAGAGTCGGGGTTTGATCTAAACAGTAATTGAGAACCATCCCTGATAACTCTTGACCAAGGGCAAGGTTTTCTGAAGTAGGAACGAATGGACACAGAAGCCTTTGAGCAAATGTGTTGGTATCTCCTTTGTGAGCAGCCTGGAAAATAGGGTTCCTCCCCGCGGTTCCACCCAGAGCCGGGGGATGGACGAGATAACCTTTGGGTGGACCCTGGGAGGTGTGTCAGGGAATGAGTTGGTCAGTGTTTGGCCAGCACCGGGCTCTGAAACTCCCATCTGCGCACATCATTCTTTCTCTGTCCAGGCGAGGACAGCAGTGACCTTATCCGACACTTCCTCATTGAGTCTTCTGCCAAAGGGGTGCATCTCAAAGGAGCAGATGAAGAGCCCTACTTTGGTGAGCCTCCCCAGCCTCCAGCCCCCACCCTGGGAGGGGCAGCAGGGGCTCCCTTCTTCTGAACTGCGAGCGTGGGCTGGGGAAGGCCCACTCACGCAGGGCTGCCTGTTTCCTGCAGGGAGCCTCTCTGCCTTCGTGTGCCAGCATTCCATCATGGCCCTGGCCCTGCCCTGCAAACTTGCCATCCCGCAGAAAGGTGGGTCTGGGCCCCAAGAAGACAATGTCAGGGTGCTGGTGGTCGCTTCTGCCTTGTTTATGGATTATGTTGGTGTCATGGTTAAAAGTGCATGCTCTGAAGTTAGACAACATTTCCACTTCCTAGCTGTGAGACTTTGAGAATGTTAACCTCTCTGAGCCTCAGTTTCCTCGTCTATGGAATGGGAGCAATCCTCATCATACCTACTTACAAAATTGGTGTGTGGATTAAATGAGACAGCTCAGGCAAGGCTCTTAGCACAATGCCTGGCACAGAATAGATGTTTGATACATAGTAGCCTTCAAAGGACGAAAGAGCCCAAATCAAACATTTGGAGAGGTGTTTTTCTTTTTTCCCCAGGGCCAACATTTCTTGAGCACCCACTCGCTCACTCACACCTAGATGCAAACTTATGGAGTAGATTTTGCTGTTTTCATCCCCATTTTGCAGATAAGAAAATGAGGGTTCTAGATGTTAAGTAATTTGCCCAAAGGCAGTAACTTGCTCACAGAGGCAGACTCCGAACCCAGATCAGTGTGCAGCCCAGCTGTACCCCAGATGCCTCAAGGGAGTGCAGGGGAAACTCAAGAAGGGGTGTTTCTGAGAGAGGAGTCAGGACAGAGGAGCCCCAGTGGGGTGATGGTGAGAGCACCCCTACTTTCTGCAAAGAAAGACCTGGGGTTGGGATGGGGTCCAAAAGAAGTGAGGAGGTCAGGGCCTGTGAGGATGAGATCACGGCAGAGTATGGGGGTGGAGGGGGTAGGGATCAAAAGGCTTGCAAGCTAGGCATTTGGGGAGCCCAAAGTAGGCCCCTTTTGCCTAATTACGGAAATCATACCTGGTTTCTCAGCCTAGTCACTTCCTGGACGTGGGGGCGGAGGTGGGAGATGTTCAAAGGGATTAATGAGGCCCGTTCCTTTGAGAGGGGTCCATTCACTCCACCCCCACCCCCTTGGGGGCCTGTTCCTTTGCCTTGTCTCAGAACTGGGAGGTGCAGATGGGGCCTCGGAAGCCTCTACAGACAGCCCGGCCTCCTGCCTGAAGAAATCTGCTGGTGAGTGGTGCGGGGGAGGTGCCAGGTTTGGCTGTGCCCCCAGGAGGGCACCTCCCAGCCCTGTGCACACGCACACACACGCAGGCCCACACATGTTTCCCATCACAGCTTTGTTTCTACATCTTTAACAAGGTGCCACACCCCCTCACCCCCCTGTAAACCAGGAGATGAGAGGCTGCGGGCACCGGGCCAGCAGGGAAGTGGGACAGGGTGGGGGCGCTGGCAGAGTTCACACCCCATCCTGCACACGCACGGGCAGCTGCGTATGTGCTAGGGTCTCTCTGGGTCTGAGGTGCCTGCCCTGGAGGTGGTCTCTGGGTCTGGGATCCTCTGTGGGGTGTCAGGTCTGAGTCCTGGAGGCTTCAACACAGAAAAGGTCTCTCTCCCACTCTCCCAGAGGCCAGGCAAGATCAGTACTGGTCTCAGTGACAGCTCCTGCTCTGTGGCCCTGAGTACAGTGGCTCCCCTCCCACACTCTCGCCAAAGAACCACCCCCCTCCCCACCCAGTGTGGAGGTGTGGGGAGGAGGACAGCCATAGGTCTGGACAGAAGGAAGTTTTGCAGAACGCCCCTACACACAGGGCAACATCCCCTCCTTTGCCCCACCCTGAAGGGCCAGGGGCCCTAGCAATGCAAGGCAACAGCAGATCCCCAAATCCTCTGGGGCTGGCCTCAAACTGTGGTCACCCATGTACTCTCTTCCTGTTTGGTGGCTCAAAGAGGAGCCTCACTGGATTCCTAAAGAAGAAAGACCCCCCTCCCCTGCCTCTGGACAGACAGAAGACCTGGGGGAGTGATCCCCCCCCCAACCCCGTGGGCCCTGGCAGCAGCCCCAGCGCAGTGTCTGCATCCCACAGGCTGCCACACCCTGTACCTGAGCTCTGTGAGCGTAGAGACCCTGACCGGCGCCCTGGCCGTGCAGAAGGCTATCTCCACCACCTTCGAGAGGGATGTCCTCCCCACGCCCACTGTGGTCCACTTCAAAGTCACGGAGCAGGGTATCACCCTGACCGATGTCCAGAGGAAGTAAGGGTCTTCCCTTGCCCTGGGGATGCAGGGTGGGCAGAGCAGAGCTGGAGGGGGTGGCTGAGGTGGCCATGGATCAGTAATGAAGGTAAAGTTTAGGGTCCTGGACCCAGTGGGAGTGGTGATGTGCTGGGCCACTCCAAGAAATTTCCCTGCCTTCTCTGGGCTTTACTCCAATGACCAAAGCCCCCCTGCATCATGACTGATGAAGATGGAATTAATTTGTATTCACTGGGTACCGATTAAGTCTGCACCCTTTGATGGAGTGCAGACTTGCATGGGCCAGACTCCGGCTGACCAGTGGGACGCAGAGTGGAAAGAGATCACATCTTCCCTGGGCCCAGGGACTCACGGTCTAGCAGAAACCTGATCCTGGGCTGGGAGAAACAAGAGGGAACCAAGACGTAATTCCTATCCTCAAAAAGTTAAATGACATGGTCAGGGGATGGTAGAAAAGCCCCATATGTAGGACACGAGGCAGACGCACTCTGGAGACGAGGATGCACAGCAGGCCCAGGGCCCAGCGGCGGGAAAGGTCATGGCAGATGTACGAGGTCTACCGTGGAGGTTTCCTGGAGGCAGGACATGCCACTGGGCCAGGTCTCACCAGCTACCCTTCTCTCCCCGCCGCCTTCCAGGGTGTTTTTCCGGCGCCATTACCCCCTCGCCACCATCCGCTTCTGTGGCATGGACCCTGAACAACGGAAGTAAGTTCAAGGCTGAATCAAAATAAGAAGGCCGTCCAGGGCCTGGCTGCCCAGCAGGTGTCCTGAGACTTTGGGATGGGGATCTCGGAGAAAGCCTGTGAGCCCCAAGGGGTTGGGGCGACAGAATAAGGGTGGGGACGCAGCTGGCCAGTCCTCCCATGCTCCTCCAGGGCCCTGTGGCACGGAGCAAAGCCTCATCACTCAGCACCAGCTGTGTTCTTTTCCCACAGGTGGCAGAAGTACTGCAAGCCCTCCCGGTAAGTCCCTCCTATCCGCACAGTCGCCACAAGAGCTGGGCCTGTGGCAGGGCCCCAGACCCACCAGAGGGAGGAGGGAGGCCCATCCTGACCTTAATAGCCCTTGGTGTTGATGGGGACACAGGCCCTGGTCCTCTGGAAGCTCCCAGTCTGACGGGAGAGACTTTGACTCTGCCTGCAGAGAGCCTCCAGTCTGATGGGGGAGACATGGGCCTGGGAGCCCTCAGTCTTACGCAAAAGGCACAGGACTCTAACCTCAGGGAGCCTCAATTTGTTTCAGTGCCCCAGTCTGATGGTCAGGATACATCCTTGTCCTCAGGGAGCTTCCACTCTAAGGGGAAATACACAGGTTCTGTCCTCGGGAGCCCCCATTCACATGGAAGGAAACCAAGAGCATGAACCTGGGAATCTCCCAGCCTGGGAGGGGAGGCACCTTCTTCCTCAGGGAGACCCCATGAAAGGAGGTGCTGGAGCTTGCTGGCTAGGGGAGGGGCAGGGAGGAATGTGGTGCAGGCTGAGGCCCCCCACCCCACTCCCATCAGCCCAATGCCTCCCTGGGTGCCCCCCCACACACACTCAGACTGCCCTCCACCACCAGGATCTTTGGGTTTGTGGCCAAGAGCCAGACGGAGCCCCAGGAGAATGTGTGCCACCTCTTTGCGGAGTATGACACAGTCCAGCCAGCCTCACAGGTCATCAGCCTGGTGGCTACCCTGCTGCAGGATGCAGAAAGGATGTAGGGGAGGGAGCTGCCTGTGCACCTTCCCGGACATCTCCAGGGCTTGCTTGACAGCCCACCTCCACCCCCCGAACGAGTGTGGCCTGTGGCCACATTGACAGACCAGTCTGTTGGACTGGAAGTGAAGAGTATCAAGTTGAAACCCTTGAACCTGCTGTGACCTTCAGCAGTAACCTTCATCCAGATGCCCCTGGGCCTCAGTTTCCCCAACCATGAAAGGAGCTTAAAAGGCAAGGTCAGCTGTCTTCTCAGACTTCGGTGGGCATTTGAAAATGCCCCTCCTTGATTCTGAAAGATACCACCATTCGACATTCAAGGACACCTGCCTGCAAATAACCTCCCAGGACCCTCTGAGCCCATCAGTGTGCCTGGATACTACTGACACAACAGTCTGACCGAGAGACCTGGGGCCCCTGGCAGACAGCAGGTGCTGTGTCAGGACCCACAGCGTTCCCGGCCTGAGGCGGGTGATGGTTAAGGATTGAGGACAGAGCAGGGGATGGACAGACCCTATTTCCCTCTATATTTGTTCCTTTCCCCACTTTCCTAATGGCTTTTTGGGTGCACCTGCCCAGGATTCTGCAGGCCAACATGGCTGTGGTTGCTGGGGCAGCTCAGCAAGGGGGGATCTTGCCTCCATGGTCAGAGAAGACCAAGCTGTCCTCATACTCTTGATGTCTAGTCCCCTCCCCCCTTTGCAAATGAGTATCATCCCCAACTTTTCTTTCAATTTCTTGGTAAGCGCATGTACCATAGCTGATGTTACAGCTGCCCTAGTGTTGCACATCTGGGGTTTGGGGGCGGAGATCCCAGTTCTCTAGAGCAGATATGAGGGCCATCTCTCTGTGGTTCTGCCTCAGCTTCAGTCTTACTGAGTCCCCCGACCCCCGCCCTCGCCACCCCAACACACACGCGCACACTCACACTCACACTGACACACAGGCCCCACCACTGCTGTGTGGTGTCAAATGGCCTCACAGCCACATGGGGGGAGCAGAGAGTCAAGAATGCAAAGCTGCTGCCTCCTTCCTTCCCAAGAGGCTGGGGAAGCTGGCTCTTTCCTGCCCCCCTCCACCCCCACCCGGCCCCCAGAAGCTGGAACCATGTGTCTAGCAAGCCTGGGTTCCTAAGGAAACCACTCCATGGGGGTGGAAGGGGAGGCGCAGGGAAAAAGCCCACTCTTGCTCTATGAGGAGCTAGTGCCTGCACCCTCCCAGCCGCTAGCCCTGCCAAAGCAGCATTATCTTTGGCCAAGGTTGGGCCTGACGGGTTATGATTTCAACCCAGGAATCCAAACTGGACTGGAGCAGCCCTGGGCTGGTGGGAGAGGCTAAGGCCAGCCCACCCAGCCTGTGGTTGGGCACTGCCCCACCCCCAAGTCTGCAGAACTGTTAGATGAGGTTCTCAAGGTCACAGTGCCCAATCCCAGCCTGGGAACTCCCAGGTGTGTAGCTCCCATCACAAAAAATAAAGCATCTATCTTTGCACAACAACTGGTTCTGAGGCCTTCTGGGCTGTCCCCTCACTGATGGAGACCTGACTTGGCAGGGAGTGTCTGCATCTTAGAGAAGACCAGGCATGTCACACTCCCTTCCCACCCCCGGCCACGTGTCCCCGCATGCTCAACACACCCATTTTTCTTTCTTCATGACCCCTTTCCTGCCACTTTGCCAGTAAAACAGAAGGGTGGGGTTTCCCTGTGTCCCGGGGCTTAAGGTGAGTATGTGGTACCCCTGGACCCCTGCTGGATTCCAAGGTCCAGCCCAGCCTCCCTGAGGGCTGAGGAGAGGTGAGTGAACATGAGCAGCTCCAGAGGAGTCCACAGCAGTCCCTGAACCCAGATGACCCCCAAGCTGCCAGGTCAGCCCGAAACAACCGGACAATGGTCTCTTCATCCCAGCCTGGGCCTGGGAGTTCTACCCAGGCTCCTCCTCCCCCTCCCAGTCTCAGGGTAATGCCCCTCCAGACCTGCAACTAGGGACCCAAGGTTGGCATGCCAGTCTCACCAAGTGGTGCAGGAAGGGGCTGCAGGGCTATTGGCTTTCCTACAGAGCCTTAGGAATGGAGACACTCCTTCTGCCTGGGCTGAGCCATGTGACCCAGTGGCAGAGGCTACACTAAAGGGCTGGGGAAGAGACCTTCTCTGTGTCCTTGAACCCCTGTTGGGTAGCCCCTGCCTTCCCTCCCACTGCCTAATTGCAGTTCCAGACTGGACTCCTCTCAGTCCCCTGCCCTGTCCCCCTCAGCCCAGCCACGAACAGAGTCCGCAGAAGGTGATCATCTCTGCTGCATCTGCCGCGGCTCATCTTTCCCCTAAGATTTAACAGAGAACTTGACTTGGGCTTTTGCTGACGGGCAGAGCAGCTGGCCTAGCACGGGTGGGAGGGCTGGAGGGCAGAGGGGAGGAAGGACAGCTGCAGAGCCAGGAGCCAGGAGGGGAGGGGTCTTCACACCCACGCAGGGACACCGAGGAGCTTTCTCTCCAGCAGGTTCCAGGCCTTGTAGCCCTTGGTCTCAACCCCTGCTCCAGTCCCCACTCCAGGGTTCCCGCCCAACTCTTCCCATCCCTCCCCATCCCTTTCTCCATCCCTGTATACATGTACCACCCGCCTCCCTCGCCTTCCCTCCCGCAGCTTCCCCCACTTCTCATCATACCCACCCACCCCCAAGCCCACCCTCTCTTTACAGAGAAACCTTCCCTCTGTCTTGCTCCTTTCCAATTTAATTCCTTTGCCCCTTTGTCCCAGGTGGCTGGACACACAGCTGCTACCAGGGCTCATGTGAAGGGAGAGGGGCAGCCCCATGCACTGAAAACCATCTCTCAAAACTCAGATTCCCACACCCCTAGGCCCTGCCTCCTCTCTGGCCACAAAGCCCCTCCCCAGAGGCAGAAGCGCCCTGGCTCCTGGCCCGTTCTGAACAGCCACCTCCAGATTTGTGCTTTAGAAATATGGCCGTGGAGGCAGGAGATGGGATCTTGGGTCTGGGATGGCTGGAGAGAAGGGTGCTGGGATGAGGACTTAGAGTTCAGACCAGGGAAGGGATAAGAGCCTAAGAAGAGGGCCTCTCGCCCTGATGTAGGCCTGGGCGGGAACCCGCCTGACCTGGGCCTGGGTCCTTGGTTCTCTGTGAGCTTGGAAGGACCATACAAGAAAGAGCAGGACCAGGGGTCCCCATTCCCTGTTGTATTAATCAGTCTTCTTGGGCTACCGTAACAAAATACCATAGACTGGGTGGCTGAAATGACAGAGGTTTATTTTCTCACAGTCTGGAGTCTGGAAGTCCAAGATCAGGGGCGATGATGGCTGGGTTCTGGTCGGGGCTCTCTCCCCGGCTTGCAGATGGCTGCCTTCTCACTGTGTGTCTACGTGGTCTTTCCTCAGTATGTGCACGTGGCGAGCGAGCGAGCGAGAGAGAGAGAGAGAGAGAGAGAGATATCTCCCTCTCTTGCCCTTCTTCTAAAGCCACCAATCCTACCTGATCAGGATCCTACCCTTATAACCTCATTTAACCTTAATTACCTCAGAAAAGCCCTATCTCCAAATACAGTCACATTGGGGGTGAAGGCTTCAACATGTGGATTTGGGGGGACACCATTCAATCCATAGCACCCCTCCATGCAAGGCCCTGCCCCAGTCGTGTTCTCCCTTCCCCCTACCCCCCACTCCTGGCCAGGCTGGAGCCCTCAGCCCCAGGAAAGCAGACCCTCCTCTTCCTGACTCTGCTCTCTCGGGGCCAGCCAGGGGCTTGTTTTGTAACTCTCTGGTTCCTGGAAGGCATCTCAGCTGTTCACCTCTCCCCAGCTGGATCCAGCCAAGGGAGGCAAGTAGAGCTTGGCTTGGAGCAGACTTGGGGGGCGGGGAGACAAGCCAGGAGAAGGGAACCAGAGAGGGAGAAGAGGAGGGGGAGGAGGAAGAGGGGGAATGACACACACTCGCTCATTCACGCATTCAACAAATACGTGCTGAGCTCCATGTGAACCGTGCAGAATGAGGCAGACGGGTTGGGCGGGAGGAGGGAGGTCTACATGTGCCCCCGGAAGCAACATTCTCTCCTCCATGTCAGACTTGATGCCCTGTGAACACTGAAATAGGACATATCCTTAGTTCACCCCACTCCTACACACACACACACACACACACACACACACTCTTCCCTCTTCTGCATCAAGAATTAGAAGCCCGGGTCGTCAGGCAGATCTGGGTGGCAGATCTCCTCAGCCACTGGCTAGCTGCACAGTTTGGGGCAAGTCACTTCTCTGGGCATTGAGCCTCGGTTTCCTCAATTATAACACCCACCTCACAAAATTAAGATTGTGGGAAGTCTAAAAAGTATACCCAACATGAATGCACTTTGTAGCCTGCGGAGCACTGTACAAATGCTCCTTATGAGAAGGATTGCAGTCCTACCAGCCTGTCACTGAGCACTCAATATGTGCCAAGCACTGTGCCACTGACATGGGAGCTCCACACAGAAAGGGATGTGTCTTCTTCACCTCTGAATCCCCAGAACCTATAACAGTGCCTGGTACATGTTAGGCTTGCAGTATCTGTTTGGAGCTTTACCACACAATACCCTACTTTTTTTTTTTTTAAGAGACAGGGTCTTGCTCTGTCACTCAGGCTGGAGTGCAGTGGCATCATCATAGCTCACTGCAGCCTCGAACTCCAGGGCTCAAGCAATCCTCTTGCCTCAGCCTCCTGAGTATCTGGGACTACAGGTGCACACACCACCACACCTGGCTAACTTTTCTATTTTTTGTAGAGATGTGGTCTCACTATGTTGACCAGGCTGGTCTCGAACTCCTGGCCTCAAGTGAACCTCCCTCCTTAGCCTTCCAAAGTGCTGGGATTACAAGTGGGAACCACTACAGCCAGCCCATATGTTACCTTATTTAATTTTGACAACAACACTATGTAACTACTATTATTTATCCTCATTTGATGGATATGGAACTGTGGATTAGAAGATTAGGTAAATTTCCCAAGGTCCAACCATAAATGGCTGAGTGGGATTCAAACCCAGACAATCTGGACCCAGACCCATGATAATGATGATGATGATGATGATGATGATGATGGAGGTGATAGCAGACATTTGGAGCTTATTGATCCAGAGGTCATCACATCCAATCCCCTGCCTCCAGGTACACCAGGACAAGGATTGTCTGTCCTTCCTTCTGGTGTCTCCACCAAACTCATCTTTTCCCATCAGGGATTTGGTCCCTCCACCCAATCTGGATCCCTAGCCCAGGATGCTCAAGATATAGAGAAAGTCACCCTTCTATCTTTCTACCTGAAAGCTGGCACAACTCCCCTGTAATCTCCCACCTAGAATCTTCCATCAGGACCAAGGATCAAAACCAAATGCTCCAAGCAAATTTACCTTCTTCTGCAGTGCCTGTATCCCACCCTGTTAGGGCGAGGCTCCTTTGTGGACCTGAGAAGCCTTCTTGGAAGGGACAGGGAACCCCAGGAAACCCACCCAGCTCCTTGTGGGTGGATGGGATGGGGAGAAGAAAAGGCAGAGAAACAGAAAGAGAAGGGAGAGGAAAAAAAGACAGACAAAAAGAGACTGACAGAGCATAGAGAAACAGACCAGAAGAGAAACGTCTGAGAAGAGGGAAACCCAGAGAAGGAACAGGGCCAGAGGATGGGAGACCCAAACCAAGGCAAATCTACAGACACATTCCCTCTTCCAAAGAGGAGAAATGGGGCTACTAGGTGTCATGGGTACAGAGCACAGGAAGAAAGCATCTGTGGGCAGTCAGCACAAAGAGAGGGGCAGAAAGCCCCTTTCTGCATTTATTTGGTAATCATTCAATACCTGCTGATGGCCTACTGTGTGTCTGGCACTGTGGTAGGCCTTGGAGATAGGGTTGGTACTCACTTATGCTAACAAATTATTTGTCATTTACCCAAAATTCACATGTAACTGGATGGCCTGTTTTTATTTGGAACCCTGCCTGGAGCTAGTGATGAATAAAACAGACATAGTTCCTGACCTCCTGGAGCTTGTTAAAATGAAGGACAAAGATACAGAATAGTTGCACTCTGAATTGCAAACTAAATGCTCTTTCATTGAGAAGATGCACATAGCTCTCTGAAATGAGACTTGGGAGAATTGACCTACTCAGGGAAGTCAGAGAGGGCTTCCCTGAGGAGGTGATGATGGCTGAGATGAGAGTTGAAGGAAATTCCATTGTCAGGGGAGTGTGGATAGAGGAGGGCATTGGGCACATTAAAGGCAGAGGAGACAGCATGTGCAAAGGCCCTGTGGTGGAAGGGAGCGTAGTGCAATCGGTGTGGCAAGCGGCCCCAGAGAGTAAGGGGGTGTGAGGGGCAGCAAGGCTGGTGAGGTCAGCAGGGGCTAGGCCTAGCAGGACCTCCAGCCCACATTGGGGATTTTGGTTTTGACTGTCAGAACAGCTGGGAGGCCAGGGAAGCACGACACTGACAGGGCCCAGCTTACCTGCTATTGCGGGAAGAACTGCATGAGGACTAAGCTGAGAGTGGCTGTGGGGAGAGTAGGGCAGCAGGCAAGGGGAGTGAAGGCAGAGGCTGAGGTTGGGACCTGGCTGGGGGGCAAGGTGGAGGCGGGGGGAGTTGAGTGGAATGATACTGAGAATTAAAATCCACAGGATTTACAGACAAAGTGGGAGTGAGGAGTGAGGGAGAGGGGGCTCTAGAAGGACTCCAAGTTTCTGGCTCGCAGGAATGATGGTAGAAACCTTTCCTGAAATGCACACGGCCAGGAGGGCCCAGCTTGGGATGGGGATGAGAACCTGAGTTCTGAGTCCAGATCCTGCCTCCCCACCCTACCCCTCCCTCCAGCCAGGCAGGACTCTGAGATACCCCCCTGAGGACCATCCTCCCAGACAGAGGCAACCAGTCATGCTCTCCGCACTGCCAAGCTGGAGACCAAACATGGCGGGGAAGAGGAAGTTGAACAGAAAACCACCCAGTGCCCTGCTTTGCGGGGAGGGGGTGCCCCTGAGCCCTCAGAAAATCTGCTTGGGACAGGGGTGTGGGGAGAGTCTGGCACCTCACCTCACTTCCTCCGCCCCTTCTCCTCCCCAAAGCCAGACAGCCCTGGATTTACGACAGAGCCTTTCCCGCACTGCGGAGGGTCCATGATAGTGGCAGTGGAGGGCGTACCTCAGGGTTCTGAGCAGATGGTGGAGTGAAGTGGGGGTAGGGGGATGTGGGAAGACCCCGTCATGGGGGAAGGGGGATGGAGAGGGAAAAGAACAGACAGGGGAACACAAGCCTGAGAGACACAGGAAACTGAAAGATAAGAATCACATAAAGAATTGGGACCAGAGCCACAGGAACCCACAGAAAGAACAGAGAGAGAAGGATGTCTGAGTGTTGGCTTTCCTGCCTCACTGAGATCAGTAAGCCTTCCCTGCCACTGGGGCTGTCCTTAGGACCCCACAGGGCTAGGACAGGAAGAGTGAGGAGAAAGGCAGAATTGAGCAGAGGACCCCCCCAGTCCCCTTACCAGAGGCCTTCAGCAACCACTCAGTACTGCCTCTACCCAGCTGCTTCCTGTTTCCTTTATTAGTCATTTATTCATTCAACAAACACTCATTGAACACCTACTGTGTGCCAGGCTCTGGAGATTCAAGTTTCATTAAATGAAACAGGCATGTCTTTTAGAAAAACAGGGAAAAAATAATAATTATCAAAAACATAATCCAGGAAATAAGCACATGTGATAAAAAAGTAAGGTTGAGGGAGATACTTTACCTGGGATGGTCAGGGAAGGGTTTTCCTAGGAAGTGACTCTGCCTGAAGGCTGACAGTGGAGGAGCCAGCCTTGTGAAGAGCAGGGGCAGGTTGGATTCAGGCCAAGGGAATGGCAAGTGCAAAGGCCCTGCAGCTCGCATGAGTCCTAACGAAGGGCCGGAGAAGAGAGAATCCTACAGGCCAATGTGAGGCATTCGAAGGGAGGCCTCTGGAGGACATGAAGCAGGGTCACGAGGACACCCCTTCCCACTGCCTCCCTCTGGCCCTGAGCTCGGGCGAGTACAGCCAGCCCACCCTGGCTGCCTAGGTCTGTGGCCCCCAGCAGCCCCTCAGTGCCAGCACATATCCATCCCCCTGACATGGGACCATGGCTCTTCTGCCTGGAAATTGCACCCCCTTCCTTCCTCCCAAACAATAGTCCTGGCTTAGCTGCACCTTGCTGGTGCTGAAATGTCCCTTCCTAGTGCCCAAAGATCCTCTCTAACCCTGCCAGGAAATGTTGGGGGGAAAACTGCCCTGAGTTCTAATCTGTTTTTGCCACCAGCTCATTTATGCCTTCAGACCAGCAAGTCACACACCCATCTTGGCCTCGGTGTCTTATCTTCATAATGGGTCTGCTAGAGAAGAATTTGCTGTTCCCAGCCCTGGTCTTCTTGGGAATAGCCTTTCTCGCCCACCAGGCTGGAGCCCTCCCCTCCTTCTCACCTCCCACATGTACACACGTGTGCACATACACACCACACACACACACACACACACACACACACACTCTACCCTCTCCAGTCCTGACCCTGCCCTGCTCTCCCCAAAGCCTCCTGTGTGGTCTTCCTCCCTCTCCCACCTCCCACCCCAGAGCCTCTGAGATCTGTCTCCTGGCAGCCTCTGCTCTCCCCCACACACCCCCACCCGCAACCACCCACTCTGCACTTTGGATCGTGCTGACCTCCCTCCCGCTGCCAGTGCCCGCAGTCCCCCACAAGGCCATCATCTGCAGAGAGGACGACTGGAGGCTGGCCTCAGTTAGCCCTCCCCTCCTTAGGGCCCCAAGATCGTCCCCATGCAAGGGTTTACAAGGCCCATTTGCATTCTAAAGGCAGCCTCCCCTTTCCCCCCCTCAAAAAATAAGAAAAATTTTCAAAGCTTTTAAGGCCCCAGTTTATATTTGAATATAAACCCCTCTGGGCCTGCTGCTTGGGATTTAGGAATCACCAATCCTGCGTTCCTACTCTCTTTTGGAGGCCAGTTTCTGTTTCTACCACAGCCCCTCCCTGTTGAGAAGGGCTGGCGAGGGCTGCCCAGAGAGGGTCCTGCAGGCCTTGCTTGTCTCCAGAATAGATCCTGGAGGGCCTTTGGGAGTGGGGGTGGTCCCAGACCCTGGGACCAGCGTGGGTTCTGTGCTGACCTGGCCTGACCCCTCGCAGGCCGGCAGACCAGGCCAGGGTCACCCAGCAGTCACATGTCACTTATGAGAAGCCTGAAACTGCGGCTGAGAAATGAAGTTGGGAAACAGCTCAGCCAAAGGCAACTGGACATTTTTTTTTAGGTTTTTTTTGGGGAAAACCCTCTATTGTCTGACTAACCTTCCATGATGCTGGAAAATGTAATTTATTTCCTGAGTAGTCCGGTCTAATTTCCCCCGGGTGGGGACGAGGCTGAACTCCCCTCCCTGCTGCCTCAACTTAGAAGCTTCTGGCTCTGCTCAGAGACCAGAACCAGGAAGAGAGGCAGAGACCCTGAGCCTGGCCCTGCCAGGCAGCCCCCTGCCCCCAGCAATCCTCCTCAGGAAGCCCCCACCCCATCCTCTGCAAGTTCAAGCTTCCTTGTCATTCTCACTCTTGGCACCCTAGGTTTGCTGGGCAGCTGCCTTGGCCTCTCCCCCACCCCACCCCCGGCTTTCCCTGTGTGTCCCATTGTGTCTCCCAAACTCCCCACCTCTGTCTCAAGGCTCTCCAGGTGCAGCTGTAGAACATTTGTGCAAGATGCCGGCTGACTGGGGAGCCATTTGCAGCCAGGTAGCTGTTGGACCTGAAACGACAGGAACCCTGGGCCCTCCCACCCTAGGGTCCAGTGCAGGAACCTCTCTGATGCTAAGGCCAGGGGTGAGGGGAATGACTTTGAGGCTACTCCAGGAGACCAGAGGACGGGCGTGGTCAGCCCCCACTTGGCAACCTGCAGCTGAGCTGAGCTTCAAGGATGGGGAAGTGGGGTAGGGAGGTAGGGGGGTCTTGCTCACAGAGGATGTCATCCTAAGGTAGACGACTGCCCACCCAAGCCTCAGTGAGAGACTTGTCCTCAGCTGGCCACCCCCCATGGGCTAATAGAAAAGTCTCCAGGCCACAAGCCTGGAAAGCAGGGAGAAGGGAAGAAGGGCTCTTGCTCCCAGCCCCAGTGAAGAGGGCCCCCCAACACGCACCTCCACTTGCCCTGTTTTCCCCCATCTCCCCTCCTGGGGCAGGACACTGAGCAAGTGGACTGCTTAGGCCTCTGGCCACAGCAGACCCATCTGGTTCCAATCAGGAAAATAGGTTCCCAGATCACAGAGGACACAGGGGAGGGAGACCACGGACAACAAGCAGCCGACCTCACTGTGGGCCCACCAGTGTCCCCTCCCCCAGAGCGCAGCCCCATCCCCGTTTGGTCTCCTTTCACCTCACGCACAGCCCCAGAAGACCTAGTGCGGCAGGGAAACCTTAGGGGGCATGGGCCTCCCTTTCCTGCCCAGTAGTCTGACCACAGACCCCAGACCTCTGTCCATAGTTACACATTCAAACCACAGAGGAAAGAAGAAAAGGGAAACTAAAGGAAAGGAGGGGGCTAGAGGGAAGAAAAAGGGCTGGAAACATAAAGAGAGCAAGAGAAGGTTCTAGAAACCATCAGGTCCCCACTGGATCTTGTTACAAATGGGGAAACTGAAGCCCAGAAAAGCAAGTCTAGCAGAAATTAGTGAGCTCAGCCCCAAGCCTGTCTGTGCATCGTGCCCACTGGTCTTCACAACACCACGGACAGGAATTACCATCCCCATTGGACCGAGGCTCCCAGGAGTAACAAGTCTTACCTGCCCAACCTCACCCAGGTGGTAAGCAGCCAGGTCTGTCTGATTCCAGACTCTGGGTGCCAGGCTGCCCTCCAGGAAGTGAAGGCTGCCTCAGCAGCCCAAGCCCAGGGCCATGTTGCCTGCCCTGCTGTCTGCAGACTCTCGACAGGTGGAGAGGTCTGTCCTCCCCATGCAGGGTCTGCTTTGATTCCCAACCCTCACCTTCCCAGCCCCGAACTCTGTCTTCAGGCCCAGAGTCAAAAAATGCAAGTCTGAAAAAACAGCCCCTCTGTTCATAGCTTGGTGCCAGAGTTCTAATCCTGGCTCTGGGTGATCTTGGTGTCTGGGCCTCAACTTCCCCATCAACAAAATGGACTGGGTTGTCTAAAACTGGGTTGGATAGTGATTCTGTGCTTCCCCAACGCTCTGTACCTGTCATCCTGAACAAACCTAGAGGCTTCCCCTTGGCTTGGGTGGTCTTCAGGAAGAGGGCCTTGACCCCAATTTCAGAATTTAGAGCTGGCAAGGGGGCCAAGAGGACTGAGGGACCCAGCCGGCCATGGAAGCTGCTAATCTCCCTGTTTCCCCTGGGGAACTGCACTGCCGCCTCCACTGAAAGCAATTTGTCATGCCCTGAATTAAGTGATTCCAACAAGGGTTTAATTTCAGTTTAATGGCTCTGTTTTTATGTGTAATTAAATACCATTGCATGGCAAAAATATGTTGTTTGCACTTTAGAGACTGAGTAAGGGCCTGGGGAGCCACTGCTGCTCCAGGCTCTGCCAGGCCTCCCCCAGCCTGGCTGGGATTGTCCAGGTGGAGGGGAAGGGGGTTGGGGACCTGAGGAAAGAAGGGGGAGGGCCGGGGAGGGGCGGTCCTGGTGGCGCCTGCTCATTCAACAGAGCATGTTTCTAATTACCCACAGCCACCCCTCCCACATCTACTACCCAACCCCAGCCCTCCCCAGCCCCTGGGGCCTCAGACACAGAGGGGACAGGTCACTCCAAGAGAGGCTCTAATTAGACCCTTGGTTGGCTGGAGCCGTGTCTGCTCCCCATGGGTGTGCCCAGAGGTCCGCTCCACCTTCCTCCCACTCTCATCCCACCCTCCCCCTTCCCTCAGATATGCTTCCTCCACATTGTCCTCCTCCCCAGTCTCATAAACTGCCCCTTTCCCCCCCTCCCTAGAGACCCAACGTCCCAGCCCCACCTCACATCACCTTGACCTTCTCTTTCCAGGTCAGAGGTTGCCAGGGGGGCCTAGAATGCAGGGGAATGTTTCAGGGTCAATTTACGACACGCCAGATAACGCCCAACCCCCCAAGGAGGTCTGAGCAGGCGCCCCAAGTCCTGCACGCCTCATAACATTCCTGGGCAGCCTGGTGGCAGAATCCAGCCCAGAGGCGGAGGGGTTGTGACAAGCGGCCTTTTCCTGGAAGGAGTTGAAAGGATGGCAGCGGCTGGAACCAGCTCTCCAGAGACTCCCCACCTGAATCCAAGGCTGGAGTCGTCCAAGTCTCTATCCGTAGTCCCTACCCCCACCCTTCCTTCTTGCCAGTGGAAAACTCAGCCCCCAACCCTCAGCAGACATCAGGGCTTGATCTCCACTAATGAGCTGGGAAATGGAAACCAAATGCTTGATGTAGATCAGCACCACTGGGCTAGGGGATCCAGGCAGGCGGGGTACCCCCATCCCATCCCCCTGCTCCGAGCCCTGGGAGGGAATGACATTTCTTGGGAAGGCAGGGCACTCAAGGACTTCAATTCTCAAGTTCACCCAGGTCTGGGGGCCCCAACAGGACATAAGGTCCTCACCACCTCCCTCCCACCTCTCCCAGAGGTGCTGACACCCCTGTGACAACTAGAGGGACTGTTCAAGCTATTCCCACCAGTCCAAGGGGCTGGGGGGCTGGGTGCAAACACGAAGCTGCTCTTATTTCCTTCTTTTTGACACGTAGGACCTGGCTCCAGGATTGTGTGGGCAAGCGGCCAGGCTGGGTACGATGTTCCTGTAGAATGCGGACTTCCCCTTCCCAAAAGTGCGCATCCGCTATTCGCTGGTGCTCAACAGCTCCCCACAAACCCTGCTGTGGGGACACCTAATGAGGGGGTCCACGTGTTCACAGCCGGGAGAGAAGTACGTACTCTGTGAAAGTCTCATTCCTTTTCTCCTCACATCGACATATTCACACTCAGTCACACACACCCAGATTCGCACAGCCCACGTGTACACACCACACAAACGTACACCTGGCCTACACATGCCCAGACTCACACCTCATACAGGTAACTCACACCCTGTAAAAGCCCATATTCTCACTCCCTCTCAGGTGTCACTATGCTACAGTCACACACATGCACACACACACAAACACACACCCCCCACAAATACATGTATATCACACAGGCAGCCCTCAGGCCATATATGCAGCTACTTCCAAGCAGACCCTGGCTTTTTGGAGTCCCATGACAGAAAAAGAACCTCCTACTACTCGCTGCCAAGGGTGCGTGAGGCTGGAGCATCAGGGAGGGAGCTGGAGACAAGGGGATTGAAAAAGATGCTTTGGAGAAAGACATACTTTCCCTAAACTTGGCGGCCTAGGGACCTAAAACTTATACCACCTCCCACCCCAACAGGCCTTGGCCCGAGCCCAGAAGGAGGGGACTCTATGAAGAGTGGCCAGGGGGCCAAGGGAGCAACTCTCAATGCCACTTTGTCCTTTATCTCCTGCTGCTGGCAGCAGCTGTGGTACCTCAGGGAGACCAGATGGCTGCAGGATGCCACCGCTGAGATAAAGCTGGAGAGGTGCAGCTGCTGCCCCAGACCCAAGATGCAGATGGCACAGGTGCCAACAAGTCAGGGGCCAGTGAAATCAGAAGCCTGACAGCACCTCTGAAACTGGGGAGGGGGCTGAGAATCCAGGACACAGCCAGAAAGGAAGGAGCTCCCCCCACAGCCAGGGGGCAGGAGACTCAGTGCACAGTATCTTCAGGCTGCCTGTGGCCTCTTGGAAAGGGGCCCCCAACTGAGAGATCAGCTCTTCACTCCTGACTCCACCCCCCCCACCACACACACACACACACACACAGAGGAGTGGGAGGAGGGGAGGAGCATTTGGGGGATGGCCAAGAATCCAGGCATATCATGTGAGCACAAATTCTGAAGCCAGGGCTGGCACTGAGTCTACAGCAAAGTCAAGGGTGCCCCCACTCCCAGCCCCTCAGAATCAAATCTCAGTGCAACCCCCTGGTCAGAAGTCTAGGCACTCAGAGCTGTGGAATGTGTTGGAGAGTTTACCCCCTTTCCCCAACTGCAGGGCAATGTTCCTGCCTTCCCCAAAATTAATAAATCAAATCCAGATGCAAACCCAATCTGCCTGATGCCCTAGGAAATGCCCCAGCTCCACATACCAGCTGATCCCAGAAGCAGCTCTGGCCCACCAGGGCTGTTCTGTGTCACTCCCTCCCTTCAGAAACCATTGTTCACCCTCTAGGAGTCTGAACACAAACAGCCCAGACACTGAAGACAGGGCATCCCCTAGGAAGAGGCTTCGGGGCAGAGAGGGTAGACTGGCCGTCCTTTTGCCATCAGCTACCATGCAGGCAGGTCTGGGGACGACACGGTGCCCACTTCCCAAAATCTGCCTCCCTCTCCCCACCCCTGTTGCATCCCTGTGTCTAACTGTAAATAAATCAACCAAACACAATTATCAGGATATTTTTTGGTTTTGTTCTGTTTTGTTTAAAAAAAAAAAGAAATGACATCATGGCCAACCGGTAGGTCCTTAAGTCTCCTTCCATCCAGTCAAGCCAGAAAATGCCCAGGAGAGTAGGAAGGTGTGGGGAGGGAGGTGTAGGGAGGGTGGTGTAGGGGAAAGACAGATGGGAAGGGAGGCAGAGCCACAGGCTGTGAGCCACTGGGAGGATGGGGTCATCCTGGTGACTTCATGGCTGTGACCACAAATGGGGTAGAGAACAGGAGCCCAGGCAAGCCCCCTTAGCCCCCAGCATGTGGGTCCACTTCTCCATGGGGCACATTCAATCCAATCCTGCATTCTTCCCCCCACCCTGACTGCTCAAAGAAACAGGCCTTCCTCTGACCCTCTTCCCTCCCCCACGGTCTTGGCTGCCAAGCAACCAAGCAGATGGCATGACACCCGGACCCAAAGGTGGGCTGTCTCTGCAGGTCCATCCCCACAGGACCCGGAGAAGAAGAGGACGGGAGCCTGGCAAGCCTGGGATTTGGGAGTGGCCTGGGTCTCACGACCATTGAGCCTTCCGCCACCCCACACCCTCCCTAGGCTCCCACTGCATTCTGACTAGATTGAAGGGAAGGCAATGCCCAAGGTGCGAGTTCTCTCTTCTCCTGTGACTCTGGGAATGAAGCTTTTCTTCTCCCACAGGCTTGAGCTCACCTTACAGGAGTGTCCCCACATGCCAAAATCAGAAGAAGTCAGAACAAGAGCTTCCGAGGCTGAAAAGTAGAGTTGGCACATACTATGTGGTCAGTAAATGTTTTTAGATGGCTGGATGAATGAATGAATGAATGAATGAATCTGCGATCAATGTGGAAACACACCAGGGCTCCCCAGTGCCCCTCTCAGACCTCTTGGGCTGTCTAAGCCCAAAGAGGAAACCCCAGGCTCCGGCTCACCACAAGGGACACCCATGCCCATGAACACACACACATGTACATACACACACACCCCAAGGGAAACTTCTGGGCCAGAGGCAGAGCCAGGACTCAGACCCAGACTTCACTCCAGGTCAGCTCTGCAGCCTCCAGGGTATGGAGGTGGCAGGGGACACTGAGCCCCCTGCTTGCTGGCGGGCTCACTCTCGGAAGCTGTCAGCCAGTTGGTGGCAGTCCAGCTCCCCTTTCGGCTCCAGGCCCCCTGGAAGCTTCACCCCCGTCTTCCGGTCCACACACCAGCACTTGCCCCGCTGCCCATCCAGGGCCGGGTGGCACTGCCAAGACAAGGGCATGAGGGGTCAGTTCCCAGCAGCCCACCCCAGTCCCAGCCCAGCCCCAATGTCAGACAGCTGCTCTAAGATGGCCTCTAAGGGTGGGGACTCTTTTTTGAGTACAGGTCCTCTGAGCTCACTAGAGCAGCGAGAACTTGGCCAAGAAGGAAAGGTCCAGAGAGTTTCAGGAGGCAGGACTCCAGAAGGCCCTGGGGTTTAAAGGCACAGCTGGATTTGAAAGGCTGGGTCCAGGTTGGAGAGGTCTTGGAGGTGTATTCCAACTGGGTCAGGACTTTAAGAATGGGATTAGAGTTAAGAGCAGGATTCAAGTTGGGGTTAAGGTAGGATCGAGATAAAAGTTGCAATTGAATTAAGAATTATGACTAAAACTTCAGTTGGGTGAGTTAGAGCCCAGGTCAGAAATAGAATTGGGATAAAGGGTGAGCGCAGTGGCTCATGCCTGTAATCCTAGCACTCTGGGAGGCCAAGGCAAGAGTATCACTTGAGGTCAGGAGTTCGAGATCAGCCTGAGCAAGACTAGGACCCTGTCTCTACAAAAAATAGAAAAATTAGCTGGGCTCGTGGCACATGCCTGTAGTCCCACCTACTGGGGAGCCTGAGGCAGGAGGATCACTTGAGCCCAGGAATTTGAGGTTGCAATGAGCTATGATGACGCCACAGCTCTCTACCCAGGGCAACAAAGCGAGACTCTGTCTCAAAAAAAAAAAAAAAAAAAGAGTCTGTTCAACTTTTTAAAAAAATTAGTAGAAAAGGTTTTTAAAATTGGGACAAGGATAAAATTGGTGTTAGGATAAAGGTTGGAGATAGGTGAGGCACTGATTTTGGGGAGCCCTCTCTGGTCTTCCACTCATACCCTCTCTTCATGCCATCCTGGGACATGCAGACACAGGGGCAGCTTTTGTCCTCCTAGCGAGGCCTCTCCTGGCCAAGCAGCAGCTCACACTGTGGATCTGTCCATAGTGCACAGAGTGAGGGAGTCGGGGCATCTATACCCACAAAGAGCTGGAGAAGGAGATCCAGGCCAGGGCTCTCCAGGCCGTACCCAGCAAGAGGCATCCCAGCGCTCTACCCAGACAGGCCACCCTTCTGACGGGCCAGAGATGGGCTGGAGCAGGCCACCCCTGCCGAACATCCCAGCCTCCTGGGAACTTGTCAGGGAACCCGAGGTTCCGAGAGCAGGAGGGAATAGAAAGGTTGCTGCCTTTGTGCCTTCTCTCCTGCCCACTCCTTCCTCTGCTTCCACCCAAAGTGCCTGTCTCCAGCTGCCCATGTGGCTTTCTCTCTATCCTTGCTGCACCCAGGTGGGGGAAGGGGTAGGGTGAGTTTCCTTCCTGACCTCTCATAACCTAGGCCCTGTGTTCCCAGAAGAAACCTCAGACATTCAGGGACAGGAAGAACTACTCATAGGAATAGAGCAGGGCGAGCGAGAGAGTGTTGGGAGCCGAAGGTTGGCAGGGGTGCTAAGTCTACACCACAGACAGTGACTCCAGCAGTGAGGGAAACAGCCCTAGGTGGGGAGGCAGGGTCTGCCATTAACCCACGCTGTAACTTTGGGCCGGTCCAGGCCCTTTTACTCCTCTCTGCATCTCAGTCTCCCCATCTCCAAAGTCAGTGAGGTTCTGAGGCTGGGGTAGAGTTTCGGGAGGGTCCAAGGGGTTAGGTTTGGGTTGGGAAGTCTTCCCTTCCTGAGATCACCATCCTGGACTGTCCTGTGGAGAGGCTGGGAATGCCCCTGGAGCAGAGGCCAGAGCCGAGCCGGCAGGACTTGGAGACCCACCTGCTTGGGATGGAAGTTGCCATTGCGGTCGCAGTTGGGGATAGGGATGATGTAGAGGTCCTCGTGGGTGCGGCTCTGCGAGGCGGCCAGCCGCTCCAGGGCCCGGTGCAGCTCACTCTGGCAGGAGCCCTGCGGCTGGGGGGTGGAGGATGAAACTGCTCAGTGGAGGGGAGAAAGGCAGGAGGGACAGGCCTGGGGTCAGAGCTGAGCAGAGTCTAAAGACCCTGAAAGGAGGGCCAAGGCCTGTGGGCTGGGCAGGGCCCAGTGAGATGAAAGGCAGGGCATGGTTCAGGGGACATGGGGCAAGCAAAGGACATGAGGACAGGGTCTCGAGCCAAAGAGCTTCTGGACTGGAGGGGTGTGAAGTGAGCGGATTTGTGGGAAAAGGGGCTGTGGGAACCCATTGGGAAGACCAGGGAGGGGGTAATTTCTAAGAAGGAGGGATAGAGGAACTCATACAATTAACAACTACCACCACCAAAAGGACCCTGAAGCAGGGTCCCAAGGCCCCTGCTATGGCCAGCCTTAACCCTTTAGTGACTGAGAAGGTCTGGAGTGGGAAATCCAAGGGAAAGGTCAAGAAAGCCCAGAGGGCAAGGGGCACTGCTTTTTACCAGCCAGCACAGAAGTATTTCAGTACCTAACAACCACTCCAGCTGTACCAATGTATGTAACTGACAACAGGGAAGGAATTCCAAGGAAAGGAATAAGGACTCTCTCTGGGTCCCGATGATGCATACTAGGTGCATGCTGCACAAAGGAGGTGTCCAAAGAATGTTTGCTGAATGAACATAGTCCAGATCTGGTGGTGCTGGTGGTGTGTGTGTGTGTGTCTATGCACATGCACATCTGGGGGTCTGAGGTCCTCACCACAGGCCGGGCATCCTCCCGGGGTGCCCCGATGACCTTCATCTTGCCCCCGCTGGTGCTCCGGTCTCGCATTTTGGCAAAGTGCTTCTGCAGACACCTGCGGTCATGGGCGCTGCAGGGGCTGAAGCTGTTGTTAGGGTGGTCGCCCTCATCCTTGTCTGTAGTCAGGCCGAGATGGAGAAAGGTCAGCACCAGAAAAGGACAGAGCATCACAGCACCCCAGCTTCCCACGTACCTTCTCCTTGAGGATGCTCTAGCCTGGTGCTAGAGAAGAGTAGAGGACTGGGGGGCGGGAAGAAACGAAAGCAGCCCCCTATCTCCTCCCTACTCCCCTGGACCTCCTCAGGAGAATACTCCCCTTGAAGCCTTTGACTTGTCCCTCACCCCACCCAGACCAGCCCTCAGATGAGTCACCAGCTGCAGCTGCCCAGATGGCAGGAGGGTCCCCTGAGCCTTGCAGGGAGGTCTAAGGGAGGCAGGACAGCCCCTACCAGATCCTGTCCCCACTCCATTCAGCTCCTCCCGCCATCCCCCTCTGTCCGCTTGCTCTTTCTGTCCCCTTTCCTAGTCTTTGCAGCATATGGCTGAGCCAGCCATGGGGTCCCCAGGGCTGTCAACTCTGCTGACCCTCTTCTAAATGGCCAGAATCAGAGTTTCCATGAGTGATGAGAAATCTGGCCCAAAAGGCTCTACCAGTTGGCAGGGTGGGAGAGAACAAGTGGGAGTTACTATGTATGCCTGCATGAGAAAGCGCACGCGCGCACACGTGTGTGTGTGTGTGTGTGTGTGCGTGTGCGTGCGTGTGTGTGTGTGTGTAGCACACCCTGTGTGGCCCCAGGACCAAGAGAAAAGCCTCACACACTCCTTCAGTCCCCTACCTCGAAGTCTCCTATCCTCAGACTTCAGACCCCATCTGAAGTCCGTGTGTATTGCCCAGAGCCAGGGCACTGGGAGATGGGAGTGGTGAGGCTAGACCCTCACCCCCTCTGTGGGTCTCCTGAAGGCTCTATCTGAGCTCAAGAAAATCCCCATCCACAAGTCCCAGAATTGTAACCTCCGCTCCTCCCTCCAGGCATTCAAAACCGGAATACAGGGCTGAGCTGGAGAAAGAGGCTGGAAGACCTCTCCACAGATCAGAGCCACCTCTGAAATGCTCGGGCTTGGCAGCTCACTGCTGGCCTGAGTGCAAAGCCCCTGCCAGCATTCCAGATGTTGGCAGCCGGACAGGAGGTTACATCTGGTTTGCGTCAGGGTTTTTTTTCCTGAGGAGTTAGCAGGTTCCTCCATGCATGGCAGCGGTCCCAGAGCTGCCTCTGGGTCAAATGGTATTTTTCTGCCTAGCCAAAGCTGGAGGGTTGGTTCTCTTTTCATTCTCCTAGTTTGGGGACTGGGGTGGGGGGGGAAGTATGTGCATAAAAAGAAATCAGGTAAGGAAGAATCTAGACCCTCAGAAAGTCTTTGTCAAGATTCCACACCAGAGATTATTAATAAAATTTACCAAGGATGGAAGAAGATTTTTTCTTGGGTAGAGGGCTGGATTAGAAAGAGGAATCAAAGGGAAGGAATAAATACAGCAGATAGATATGATCCATCCTTCTGCACATTTGAGAGGGGACTCCAGTCCCACAGAGAGGACTCCAGTCCCACATTAATTTCCTGAGAGTCAACCAAAGAGAAGATACTATAGCAAGACCCACCGCCCCCCACCCCCGAGCCAGTATAGGCAGCAAAAACTTCAAGAGACCAGGATTGTGCCAAGGAGACCATAAGAAAATGTTCCCTGAGCCCTCAGTTAGGAACTAGAGAGAGATCTGGAATCCAGGCCCTTCCTTGCAGACTCTCCCAAGCATCCTCTCTGGGCAAACCAGGCTGGCCAATGGCTCCCTCCCTCCCTGTCCCCACCTTGCACAAAGCCGCATGGCTTGTGGATGGGGTCACAGTGTTTCGGGGGTACAAGCTGGAGCTGGGGAGTGGAGAAAAAGAGGAAATGGAAGATCTAAAAGAACTAGAACCAAATATTGGAAGGACAGAGGCTGAGCTGAGATGTGAACAAAGGCCCCACCATTTACCTGGGTAAGGCTGGAGGAGTGGCTGGGACTCGTTTGCCACAGGCCAGGTCACTAACTCTAGGGGACAGCCTTCCAACCTGAAAAGGCTTTGTTTTCTTTTAATGACCATAATGGAAAACAGTACTTTGTACAGTGACTCTTGTTCCTCTTGGTAAATGGGCAATGTTCTTAGGTTCAAGGAGTTTGAGAAGTAGGGAAGGGTTTTCTAAAGAAAGGGGCAGCCTCAGGAGGTAGCCAGCTCCCCGCCCTGGAGGTGTGGCTCCGTTACAGGGGTAGAGGACTCAGGAATCTAGAGAGAAGTGAAGTAGAAGCTTGACTACCATTATGCTTTCCAGTGTTGCGTTCTAGAGTCAAAGTTCACAAACAACTAACCCTCAGAGGATTATTAATAGACATTTGGGATGTTTGCCATTAAGGAGGAAAATTGGGTATGCTCACTGAAACCTAGGCCTGCATGGTGCATAGGGTGAACCCAGAAGCATGGCTTATGCTGTTGTGTTGGTATGGCCCTGTGTCACATAGAGGGGCTCACCTGAGAAGAGCTGAGCTGACAGCCTGCCTGCCCTCCTCCAGGTTGGCTTCCCTATTTGTTGCCTACCTATTCCCAGTTCATGTCTAAGCTTAGAGTAGAACCCACCAGATAAGGAGAGTAGCACCTTACTTACTCTCATGGGCATACAGGTACACAGAGTAAATCTCTATCTGCCCACTCACACACAGGCCAGGACTCAAGAATCACAAATGTTTACAAACAATCACATGTCCAGACACACTGGTCCATGCATGCACACCCACATGCAGTCAGGCACTCTGACCCTGCTCTGGTCAGAGACACAGACTGGGGCAGGGCACACTGACTTCACCAGCTTCCCTGTACCATGGTCTATTTCTATTGACTTTCCAATTAATCTGTAACTTTTCTTTGCCCGGGCAACTGGCAGACTGAGGACCCAACCCAGGATCTACCCCAGGCACTGGATTTTAGGGGGTAAGTGTTGTGGCACTGGATCTCTTGAAAATGTTAACCTTCCCATCACCAAAACTGACTGAATACTTGCTACTTCCCTGCTCACACAGGAGTTCCAGCCACCTGGTGGTATTCACCCTGGCAGTGCCCTCTGGAAGACCCCAATGCCCATGGGTTCCCCTCTGAGCAGGAGCTAAAGTCAGACCTTTCCTCCTGAAACGTCTGGCCTCCAAAAAGCTGGTTTGGGAGGTGGGACTTCCAAGGTAGGCTAGGTCTCCTCCTCCAGTCCCCTGCTTGGAGCTGGACCAACCGACGTCCAGCCACAGGGGAAACCTTAGTCTCTGCTCCAGCAGCAGAGGAAGGGAAGGAGCCCACGGAGAGAGGAGGCTGCACAGCGTTGGCACCACCAGCTGCAAAGTTCATGGTGAAAGCTGGAGGATTTCCTATTTCCTGCTGCCTGATTTCACCCCCATGATTTCTCTTCAACTCCAGCCCCCACCCCCTACAAGACACCCAGGCTGTGAGCTAAGTAGGCCCAGCCATACAGACACGGAAGTTTCGGCCATGATCTGGGGGGTCACCCACCTGCCCTGTCAGAAAGGCCTGTTCCTTCTTCCCTTGGATTCTGGCTAGAGAAGCCAAGACCACCAGTACCAGGTACCAGGCCCTTTCTCTGAGGTCTGGCTCATGGGGTGTCCTTCCCACTGCTGTGCCATGCTGTTGGCTTCAGATTAAAGGGTCTGATAAAGCAAGCTGATCTGTCCCTCCCATGTTTACAATAGCAAAAAGCACCAAATTCTGTCCCATCACTCTCATCCCCTCTGAATTTCCCCCAACTTTGCTCCCTTGCCCTCCTGTCCCCCAAAGTCCCAGCGTCAGCTTCCTCTTCATCACCATCCTCATCATTGCTCTGATTTATTGAGCACCTACTCCATGGCAGACCCTCCAACCCTGAGGGACAGGTCCAGTTGCCCTCCCCTTTTACAGATGAGGAAACTGAAGTAGACTAGGGGGAGAGCAGTGGGGGAGACCTATCTTGGCAGCACTCTTCTCTGAGTGGAAAGGCTCCTGATACCCAAGGCACCAACAATGCTGGCTTTGCCAGTTCTGAAGAAAAAATGGTAAGCAGCCATGCTCCTCCCTCCCCCTCCCCCAAGGCACAGAATTTCTGGGAAGGCCTTGTTCCCATGACATGACTAGATTCCCAGTACTAAAGTGGGGGGGACAATATTTGCTGCGTTGACTAAAAATTAACTCAGCCTGCCTGTTCCCTAACCCTGTCCCAGAGGGACCCAGAGCCCCATTAGGAACTCCCCGTCCAAATGCTGATCTTCCCACTGTCCACTCCCCCAGATCCCATGAGTCGAGGGTCAGTACCATGGTGTAGGATTGTGGCCTTCTGACGCACGCACTCCACCCGTGCCTCTGGTGGCCTCAGTGGTATTAATCCACAACCTGGCCATCTGGCTCAGAAAGCTGAGACAGGAGGGTGAGGTCGCCACAGATGGAAGGTGGAGACCTGCCCCTGGGCAAATAGGAGGCAGCTGGACCATAGCAGGCCAAGGGAGGTCACATGCCAGGTGGCCGGTCTCCCCCAGCCACCTGCTGAAGCTCAGCCCCAAGAGGAAAAGGCAGAAAGAGCCTGACATCCTATTCCAAGCTATTCCCAGGCCAGAGGGCCCAAGCCCTGGGACCTAGGAGGGACAGGACCTATGGATGGTATAAGGCTAAGGAGGACGGCAAGAGCTGGGGCTGAGCCCTGGTCATCTTATCTCACCACGGACCCTGCATGGCAACTGCACAACTCTAAGGGTTGCCTTTCATAGGGTGCAATGCGGCCCAGGCCATGGCAGGGGAGTACTTCTATGATGACTAGGAGGTGACTTCATGGGCACAGCTTGCCCAGTACGTACCTAGCTTCCCTAGGGTCCTCCAGGCTTTCCCTTTTTCCTCTCCATATATCTATCCATATCCACTGCATGGGTGGAGGATGAGGCAAGGAGGAAGGGGGAGAGGCATCAGAGACCTGGGCTCTGTCATCCAAAACCCCCTAAAGCTGCCGCATTCCTAGATGCCTCTTAAGGCCGGTTTGCATTATATCCACAGGACAATCTCGAACTGTTCATGCCATGCCCTCCCCAAACCCCTAAGGGATCAGATTTTCCCCCACTACGGGATGGGGTGTTCCTACCCAAACAGAGGAAAAGACTCTCTGAGTGCCCTTCTGTCTTGTGTTCAAGTTGGTGAGAGAGAAGGAGGCTACCAGTCATTCTTATCTGGTGCCAGCTACCCTCTGGCCAGTGGAGGATGGAGAGTCAAAGGGAAAGTGGCCCCGTGCACTGAGAGCCCAGGGGCTCAGCCCTTGCTCCTGCTAAGTACCCTTCCTCTCCCACTACACTGGGACTTCTGCCCCAAGATCAGCAACTGACTCCCCCAGGACCCCCCCTTCCCAGATGTGCTGGGTGCCAGGCTGGCATTTCTCCTAGAATGTTTTCTGCTGACCCATCTCTCCCTACCCAGGGGCAGGAAGGGCAGTGAGGCCCAAGGCCCAGACCCCTGGGGTCCACCTCCTTCCTGTTTTCCCTGCATCCTGCTCTCCTCAACTGACAAGCTGCAGAGGATTGAGGAAGTGAAGAGTCTGGGACTCAGGGCAGGAAGCTTGGGGCCGGAGTCCCAGCATCCGGACTGCAACAATGGAAGCTTCAAGCACCAGGAAAAGAGGCAGACGCAGACAGAGGCACAGGGAGAGCAAAACAGAGCAAGAGAGGAATGAGAAACAGAGGCAGAGACACACAGAAAGAGACAGAGATTCCAAAAGTAACAGAAAGACAGAAACAAACGTGACAGATACAGAGAAAGAGCAACAGAAAGAGTGAGAGGAAAGTGAGAGAAGCAGGGCGACAGAAACAGAAAAATGGAATAAGGTAGAGAAAGAAAAAGAAACTGATGATGGGCAGAAAATACTGAGGAAAAGAGAACTCAAGAACATTAGTAGTGAAATTAGAAGCTGAGAGACAAAGCAGGAAAGAACAAAAGAATAAGAGAAAGAAGGAAGAAGCTGAGAAAGAGTCTAAGGAGAAACTGAGAAAGGCTCCCTGAGAAATGGAAAAAGAAAAAGTATAAGAATGAGGTTAGGCCAAAGGGCTTTCTAAGAATCTCTCTGTGTCTGTCCCCCTCATCTTCTCTATTCCCTATCCCACAACCATGAGGTTTCTGCAGCTCTAGGCTGGGAGCCAAGACTTCTCTTCTGCCACCTCAATGGCACCTTCCAAGAGAAAGGAGCAGGAGGCCTGTATACTAGGGCAGACAGAGGTGTCCAGGCCTGGCAGAGAGGCCCCTGTCTTCCTACTACCTCTCAAACAAACAAGGTGAGCTAGCTCAAGGATTTGGGGGACAGCCTGACACCTCTCACCACCAAAGGCTCTCTGATATGTATGTCCCACTCCACCACTGGTCGATGTGAAAAGTCCAGGCCCTGACCTCTCAGACCCCCAGGTTTCACCTGTGGCCAGGGTGAGGGTGGGCCCTGGATCAGGAACAAAAAAGCTGCTCCCAACACACACCCCACCCCCATCCTCCAGTTTTCTGGCCCTAGACAGCTGACTTGACTGGACCAGGTCACGTAATTTGCCACTCTTGCACCAGCAGCCAGAACCCCTTCCTAAATAGGCACCCCTGGGAGGTGTGAGGTGGAAGGATGGGACAGAGTCCCCCGTGACAGTGGCAACAGGCTGCTAAGGACTCAGTAGCAGTTTCCTTGGCTGAGCCTGTCCCATCCAGCCGGGCCCTGCCACATACCTGCCTTCTCAACTCCCAGGGGATTTTCAAGGGCCTTCCAGGGCAGCCGCAATGGCGAAGAAGCCGCTGGTGGGGAAGCGCACTCATGAGGGCATGGGCAGCCAGGGGTACCTTACCAGAGGGCTGCAGGCTGTCCTGGATGGCCTCAATCTCCGACAGCTCCATGCACACGCCTTGCCCGTGCATCAGCGTGTGCAGGGGCTTCTCCACCCCCCGAGGCGGGTAGCAGCGCAGGCCAGAGCCGCAGCGGGGGGTGTACACCCCGCAGGGCATCCCCAAGCCCAGGGCGCAAGTGGCGCAACAGCCGCAGCCGGGCTCCCGCACCAGCTCCTCGCAGCCCACGGGGGGGCGGCAGCGCGCCAGCTTCTCCTCGGAGCAGGGCGGGCAGTGGATGGCTTCGTCGCCCAGGCTCGGCCCGGGCCCAGCGGCCAGCAGTAGGGCCGCCACGAGGCAGAGGGGCAGCATGACCGCACGAGGACGGGGCGCGGGCGCGGGCGCGGGGCGCGGGCGGGGAGCGCTGGCGCGCCTGCGGGCAGCAGGGGGCACACGGCGGCAGCGCCCGGCGCGCCTAGAGGACCCGACCCGGAGGGCGCGGGGAGACTGGCGGCCCCGCTGGAGGACAGGGACGGAGCCGGGGAAGTTAGCAAGCGAGCTGGAGGGGAACGAGCCTGGCCGCCGAGGCGCTGCGCCGCATCCTCGGCCCGGCCCAGGCAGGCTGCGGACGGCGGGGGGGCGGGGGGCTGAGCGGCTGCCCGGGACCGGCTCCCCCGGACTTTATACCGGCCCCTGGCCACACCCCCAGCGCCTTCCCAGAGGTGGGGGAGCCGGGGCGGCGAGGGGGAGAGGGAGAGGCGGCCGGTAGGGGGAGGGGGCGCTGTCCTGAGTCGCCGCCACCGCTACATCTGAAAGTCCTTTTCTGCCGAAAAAGGAAGCGGCGCAGTTTGGAAGCCGTGGCAGGGGCCCAGAGCGCCTCTGAACCGGAGCCCGGGATGGGAGAAGGGGAGAGGGAAAGCGAAGGGGCTGCTGCTTGGCCCCTCCCCCGACCTCGAAGGATTCTTCCCCAGGCCCACCGAGGCGGCTCTCAGTCCCGCAGTGAGAACGGGTCCTTCTAGCCGGCACTCCTGGCTCTGCGGATTCAGTCTCCCCAGCCAGGGTCCCTTCCACCCCACCCCAGTGCTCCCAGTCTCAGCCGCTGGACACCCAGCCGCGTGAGGTGGGGCAAGGGGTACAGGCGCTCAACAAGGGGCACGGAAAGGCCTGGTGGCTCTAAGATGTTAACAGGCTCTCTTCGCACTCGCCCCTTGCAACCTCTCCCTCCCCTGCAATCGCCCCAGGGCTCGTGCGGGTGCTGGCCCACCCTGCCTTCCCCTGGACGGAATCAACTGAACTCCCCGGTGAGAGAGATGCACTCTCTTCCTCCTTCCTGGATGTTTGCTTCTGCTACCCAGACTCGCTCCTGGAGGGAGACTGGCCTGGGAGATTGCCACTTGCAATGTAGCAAGTTGTGCGTTGAACAACTCCAGGGGGCACCATTCCATGTAGTCATTGTATATTTGTCTGACTGTTGTGACTGTTTCCCAGCAGATGGCAGTCAAGGATTTTGAAGAAGGGGCACTTTTTCTAATTCACCCACTGTTGCTATTTGGGCTAGTGTTGATCCTATTGATGTGGGTATACCCCACCCTTGCTCAAATCCTTGCTGGGATTGAGAGGAGCCCTAGAGCAGCACTGGGAGCAAGGACCCATCTCCTAGGTTCCTTCTCAGGTCCCCCTAATACTCACCCATGCTGCCCTACAAAGGCTTCTGCTATACCGGAGCTGGTTTCAGGGTAGGGATGCCTGTCCAGTCATAATCAGTGACCCACTGTGGATTCCTCCACCTCCCACCCCCTTGGTTTGGCCTAGAAAGCTGCAGGGCACCAATTTGAAGTGCACTTCAGAGATCCCCTTTCTGCCTCTTCTCCCAGGGAAAGGGTGTTTCAGCCTCACAGGGGTTGGGCCACCTCCTACTTTCTGCAAGTGCAGACTGCTGGGGTGACTGGAGGAAGAGAGAGGCTGGAAGCCCGACCTGTAGGACAGACCAAAAAGTTGCAAACTGACGGCACCTACTGGCAGCCATCAAGACTGCAGGAGGGCTGGAGAGTGATGGCCAAGGACAAGAATCTGCGATTCTCTCATCCCATCTCACAGACGAAATGGGGACTTTTCTACCCCATCTGCCTTGGAGAAGGGTAAACAGAACCAGGTTCCTCAAGTCCCTGGGGGAAGATTAGCCTGTGCCTGATTCAGAAAACTGCCCCCCAGCCCTGCTCCGCTCCCTTCATCATCACTGGACCCAGTTCTGCCACCAACCTGTGTGAACTTGGAGCTTGGCTGTCCCTAAATGGAAAATGGAGATAAATCATCTCCACCCATCCTACCTCTTGAAGCTCTTGTGCGAATAAGATGGAACTAAGAAGGCTAATTATGACCCCAATGTCAGACTTGCCCCCTAGACAGCAAACCCAGGAGGGGGAAAGGTGCTGGGACACAGAGGCAGGAGTGCAAGGAGAGGCTGGACAAAGCCCAGAGATGGACAAAGCCCTGGGGTGATGCATGAGTGCAGGTGAGTGTGGAAAATCTGGAAAAGTTGCCAGGTGAGACAGATGCCCACACCTCAACCCCAGCCCCAAATCTATCCTCTGGTGTCCTCCCCAACCCTCATTACTGTCTGGGATAATTCAAAGGAGGCAGAAAAGTGGACAGGAGGAAGCCTTCCAAGCACCTCCCACCATCCATGCAATACACATTTACTGAATGAACACCTATCATGCATAGTCTTTATGCTACATACCAGGGATACACACATGGCCAAGATCACTCTCTGCCCTCAAAGAGCTCACTGCCTAGTGCCGGATACAGTATGTGAATAAGTAAGTCTAAGAAGTGTGCAGGTGCCCTGGGAGATGTCTATATGGGGCACTATGGAGACCCAGAGGCACAAGCAGTCAGTTCTTACATCCAGGGCAAGGAAAACCTTCATTAACGAGGTTACCTTTGAGCCAACGGTCGGCCATGCAAGAGCAAAAAGCACAGGTGTTAGCATCAGGCTGACCTGGATTCCAATCCCAGCTTTGTCCCTGGACTCACCACGGAACCTGAAACAAGTTACTTAAGCTCTCTGAGCTTCAGGCCTCAGCTGGAAAGTGGGACTTTGTGGCAAGAGAGAGAGAGAAAGAGATCTATGCAAAGTGCCTAGCACATAGTAGACACCACATGTTTGCTCCCTCCTACACACCCCCTCCTGGGAACCATAACTTTTCCACATGACTAGAGATTCCCTGGAAGCAGGACCTATGTCTCCCCGCTTTATTGGAGGCTCTTGGAAGACCGGATTTAGTGTCCCCACTCAGGCTGCAAGTATCTGGAAGAGGCTATATACAAAGGACATGGGATTTGGAGTCAGAGGACCTGGGTTCAAGTTGCAGCACAGCCACTTAAGAGCTGTGTGACCTCGAACCTGTCACTCAACATCTTGGAGAGTCATTTTCATCCTCTGTAAAAATATAGGGGTGTGTGTGTGTGTTTGTGTATATACATATATATATATATATATATGAAATAATTGGGCTTAACCACCACAGAATGGTTGGAAGAAAAAATGAGATAATGAATGAGAAAGAGCTGTGGAACCCAAGGAGTGGGGTGCAGGTGCAGGTGCTGGTTATGGGTTTTCTCCCGCCGACTGCTGCCTCCCTTCAGACTGGGAGCTCCCGACCAGGAGCCTCTCAAAGGCAGAAACCTGGCCCTCCTGCCTTGCCATCTTTCTCAGCCCAGGTTCTACCAGAAAATGAAACCACCTCTCCCACAGCATCCTTGTCTGTCCCTGCCTCCTGGGCACCTGAGGGCTGGGAAGATGCTCCTCCTGATGGATGGATGAAGAAAATCCCCACTCCCTCCCAGCCTGTCCCATCCACCACACCCTCATTAGCTTGTTGCTCCTAAAGTCTCACTAGCTCCCTTGTGGTACGATTTCAAACCTCTAGTGGGCTCAGGCTGGGCTTCTTAGAGAATAGATAGGAGAAAAGCAAGCTTGATTCCCAGGGGAAAGATAAAGCCCCACCCTCAAGGAACCCCCGATTTGATGGGCTTGCCCTTGGGATCATCTTATCTGATGGAGTAGACAAAATAAACAAAGATTACAGAATATATGCTGGACATGGTTCTAAGTGCTTCACTCGTGTGCTTCACAACAACCTCATGAAGTAAGTCCTATCATTATCCCCTTTTTTAAGACAGGGCAACTGAGGCACAGAGAGGTATGTAACTCACTCAAAGTCACATAGCAAGTAAGCAGAATAGTAAACCCAGGCAGTCTGGCTCCAAAGTCTGTACAACTAATCCCTATGCTTTACTGCCTTCCAAAACAGCTGTCAGAACTGTTCTAAACTAATGCCAACAGAGCAAAAGACTATGATACAGAGTGCATGCTGGGTGTGGGGGATCAGAGGAGAGAAGCAATTGGCATGGGACTGGCCCAGGCTTCCTTATGGCTTTGGCTTCCCAACCCCACTGCTGATCACCCTGGACTATCCACTGTGCCCACACTGAGTAGGGGAGCTCAGCTGCCCTCCATGTCAGCTGACATGCAGGTCCCAGGCAGGACATTCTGCACAGTCTCCCCAGGCATGGGCTGAGCAATGGCCCGTTAGTACGGCTGCTTTCCTGCCACCAGGTCCCCATACTTGGAGAGACCAGATCAGGAGAGCTAGGCTCTCCAGAGAGTCACCACAGTGCAGAGGGAGGTCTGGTCCTGCCCAGCTCCAGACCATGGAACCTGGGTTTTGAGGTGAACACCCAGGCAGGACAAGGGGAGGGCAGAGGAGAGCCATCTGCAGTTGGGCTGGCCAGGATCCGGTTTCATATCTCCAGACCAGCCAGCTCGGCTACTTGCCAGCTTTGTGACCACTTCCCCTTCCTCAGCTTCAGTTTTACCATCTGTAAAATGGGGGAGGGGAACTCATTGAATTGTGGAGCCACTTCCAGCTCTGGCAGCCTAGGAATCTGGGACCTCTGGAATCCTTTTACATGGTCCAAGTCCCCACGTGGGCATGGCTCCCAACCCTCCAGAGTCTGCATTGCTTCCAGGCTAGTTGGCACCCATGCTATCTCCTTCTAATTGGCCAAAGCTTGCACAGGAGACAAGCCAAGTGAATGATGTTGGGCCCTGTGAGAGCTCTGTCACCAACAGAGAGATGATGAGGCTTACCCAAGAGCACACAGCTAGCAAGTAATCTAGCCAAGACTGTGCCAAATATATTTACTGTCTGCTGCAATGTTAGCCCTCTGTGCCATGCTGCCTCTGCTGCCAGAGCCATCACCAGCAAGCCGTGGGCTCAGGACTCAAGAAAGGTGGGGGGTTGGGGGAAAAGAAGTGAAGCCTGGGAGAATCTCACAGAGGACACTTGCAAAAGCAGAGACACACAGGGAACTCTGGGCAGAGAGAGCCAGAGGTTGGGGTGGAAAATCCTTTGCCCTGCCTCCCCTGACACTGGCTGAGTCAAAGAGCAGGTTGCCTCTTGGCCTGCCAGATCAGAAGCCCAGAATCTCAGCAGACCGCTGTCCTTTCCCCACACTCCCTGAAGGGACTCCAGGCCCTGCCTCCTGCTCCCCCAGCCCTGGGGAACAAAGTGCTACCTACCCCTTATGAAACCCCAAAGAGACTCTACCAAGCAACCTCTAAACCCAGAGAAACCCCTAAAAGGGCTCTAGACCTATAGAGGCCCCACAGAGGGGTCTTCAGACTCAGAAAACCCCAGAGTTTATGGGACCTCCAGAGAGACCCCCAACACCATACACACAGGGCCCTTACCCCCCAGCTGCATGCCTCCCCTTCCCACCATACTGGGAGCTCACGAACAGCACCAGTTGTGCCTTCTGTGTATTTCCAGTCCTCTCTTCTGGCCCCATAACTCCACGCCAAGAGCCAGGTTCTCTTGTCCCCCATGCCAGCCTTTATGCCTCGTCCTCTTTCTCCTTCCCTCCCCTGCCCATTTCACCCTAACCTTCCTCTTCTCCCTACCCAGGAGAGCATGTTGGCCTGAGGGGCCTCCCAGATTGGTGGTGACCAGACATCCCAGCCCCATTAGGAAAAGTGGGGAGGTGCCCCCAGGAAAGGTGAGAGGATTGCAAGGGAGGGAGGGGAAAGGGAGTAACTGTATGTCTGCATTTCCTCATCTGCAAGATACCTAGCTCGCAGGATTGTTAGGAGAAGCTGTACAGAGTGGGTGTTAAGAGTGCTTGCTTCCAGTTTTGCCTCATTTAATAAATACATACAGAAAAATACAATGGGATACTAGTACATACCCACCAGATTAGTAAAAAAATAAAATACTGACAATGCCAGGATGTGGAGCAAGAGGATTCTCTTATAATACTGGTAAGAAAACAAATTTGTACAACCACTTGGAAACAATCAATAATTCCATCCCTAGATATATACCCAATACAAATGTGTGTGTGTGTATATACATACGTGTGTGTGTGTAAAATGTATCCCAAAAGACATGTTCAAGAGTGTGCATGACAGCACTATTCTGAATAGCCAAAAATGGAATCAATAGAATAGTTAAATCTCTATTTGAATGAGCTATTGCTACATCCAACAATATAGATGAATCGTATGTTGAGCAAAAGATTACTACTATATTACTCTCTTTATATAAAATTCAAAAATAAGAATAAACAATGCTATGGTTTGAGTGTCTCCCCCCAAACTCATGTTGAAATTTAATTGCCATTATGACAGTATTAAGAAGTGGGACCTTTAAGAGATGATTAAGTCATGAGGCCTCTACCCTCATGAATGGATTAACCCTGCTATCATGGGAGTGGGTTCCTGATAAAAGGATGATGTTCAGTCCCGTTCCCTTTCTGTCTCAAGCGCTCACTTCCACCCTTCTGCCATGGGATGACCCTTGCCAGATGCCAGCACCATGCTCTTGGACTTTGCAGGCTCCGAAACCATGTACCAAATAAATTTTTATTGTTTATAAATTACCCAGTCTGTGGTATTCTGTTATATCAGCAGAAAATGGATTAAGACAACTAATCCATTTTTAGAAATCAGGATAAATGTTACCTTTGGGGAGAAGGGAGGAGGTAGTCTTTTGGGGTATGGATAATATTTATTATTTAGTTACATGGTGTATTCACCATGTGAACATTTATTGAGCTAAACATTTTTTATTTCTGTACTTTTCCGTATGTATGTTATACTGCAATCTTTTTAAGACAAAAACCTTTTTTTGGTTATTTTTTTTAAAAGTGCTGGCTCTCAAGTCAGCCTGCCTGGGCTGGATTCCCAGCAGGAGATTCAGAATAAGTTAGCCTGTGCCTCAGTGTCCTCATCTATCATATTAAGTGAATATTATATAGTATGGCTATGATGATTAAATGAATGAATCTGTGTAAAACACTTAAAATGCTGCCTGCCACATATTAAGTGCCCAATGAGTGTTAGTTATTAGCCATGACCAGCCAAGTGAGTAAGATTAAGAGCCTGGAGCCAAATGCCTGCACTGAATCCTGGATTTGCCATTTACTAGCTCTGTGACTTTGGCAAAGCAACATACTCCCTCTTATCCTCAAATGCCCTCCATTGTAAAAGAAGGATAATGCCAGCCCAGCCTGAGAGGGCTGTGCAAAAACCTGTTGAGATGATGTGTGTAAAGCACTTAACACAGTGCCTGGCATGAAATAAGGCTCAATACTTGTTAGCCATGATGACCACTGATCACCATGGTAACCCTATAAACCCATTTTATAGATGGGGCTCCAAGTAGTAAAAAGACTGGCTTTTACTGGTCACATGCAACTAAATGTGATTTAAGTGCATTTGTGGGAAAACAGAGCCTGTAAGCCATTCACACCCAGCCTCCAACTGGCACCCCTACCCCACCTCCTGAAGGTTTTCCCCAAACCCAGAAAGCACCTTTTCCTCCTGCGGGGCAGCTCTGCTACCATTGAAGCTCCAGTTGTCAGGTTCTGTGTGCCCAGAGCTTGTTGTGTCTTCCCTGCCGACCCAGTTCTAGTGCCAATCTGACAGTTCTGGTACCCTCAGTCGGGGTGCTGGGGATGCAGCCTGGACCCCAGATCTAACCTCAGCTGTGGGAAGAGAGGGTCTCAGAGAGAAGCCACAGTGCCCACCAGGCTTTCCATGCCGACCTCTTCTGCTGCAGTCTCCTACTGTCCTTGGCCTGAGAGAGGTAGGGGTAGTCCTAAAGATGGCTGGTGAGGGCTGGAGGGAACTTGAGGGTAGGGGAACAGGAACAAGGCCTTTCTTGCCTGGAGCCCCTAGTCCACACATCCCCCATCTTCTCTCCTGAAGCCTGGATTCACTCCCTCAGCCCTTGCCATTTCCAGAGACTTGATGTTTGGAACCAGTAATCCTCAAGATCTGTGCAGCCTGTTCCTTACCCCCACCCAGTCATGATGATCTAAAGAGTAGCATAAGTTGGGCCCCAAGCCAGGAAAAAGCCAGACAGCCTGAAATGGAGATGCACAAGCTGTGGGGCAGAGAGCACTGGTCCTGCAGCCAGAGGCAAGGGTTCAAATCCAGCTCTGCCCTTTTTAGCCATGCACTGTGGGCTTATCTCTCCCTCCTTATGGACCTCAGTTTTCTCATCTGTAAAATGGGGATGCCAGTCCTTGCTTCACTGTATAGAGCTGTTAAGGGAGATCAAATGAGGCTGTCTATAAAAGTGAAAAGCTATACATACCAGAAAGCAGGTTACAAATTGATGTTGTCATTATTATGACCCTCTTGGGTCTCCTTTGATTCTAAGATCCTATGACTGATTTAGAGCAGGATAAAGAGAAGGGGAGGGGGTACTAGCAAGGAGAAGGCCAAGAGAGGAAGGGACAGAAACATGCAGTAGGAGAGACAGATGGAAAGACAGAGAAGGATGAACAGATGTGATGACATGAAAAACTTGGAGAGATAGGGGAGATTTAGAGACAGATACGAAACGAAACATCCCAGTCCAGACTCCCACTCTTTGTTCATTCATTCATTCATTCATTCTTCAGAGGAAGGAAGAGGTAGCTTCTATCAAGCTGGGCCAAGTCTCAGAGCCCACATCTACCCTCCAGACCTGCTCCTAGCAGCACCCAAGAGCCCTCTGAGGGCATTGGAATGGAGGATGGGAATCTACAGCTCTTGGCATCCTCTTCCTCAATCCAACCCCTGGGTTCAGAGTCCAAAGTCAGAGGTGAGGGCACAGCTACCTGGAATGCTGGTCCCCTGCCCCTACTCCCACCCGACTCCCATTAATAAATGGGAGTTCTCCCCCATGCTTCTTCCGGTCACACTGATGTTCACTACTCAGTAGCGGGCCCCTACCTGGGCAAATAAGTAAGCAAGCCCAGGGTGGGGGAGGAAGAGAAGGATCTAGAGCCTGAAAAGGCGAGATGGCCAGGGAAACAAATGGATGCTGGGTAGAGAGATACACAGCACCCCACCCCATCCTACCCTTCTTTTCCTGGGTCCTACCCCAATGCCTCCCAAAGACCTTATCTGAGATTTCTGCCAATTTCAGAGCTGGGGAGAAAGTAACTGGTCTAGGTTACCCCATTCCCCACTATGTTAGGAAGTATAATTGGCTTTCTCACCCCATCCCCCAGGCCAGCTTGCTGCCCCATTGCAGTCACCTACAGTTACACCTCTCTCTGGGCCTTAGTTTCCCCATCTGTACAATGAGGAGAAGGGACTTAGTGATTTAAGATCCAGCCTAGTTCTCACCTCTTCTGCCTTCCACGTACGTCCAATCCTGCTCCCAACCCACCTTCTGGCTGTGCCTCTCCTGTTGGGCCCCCTGAGTGTCAGGTAAGTGCCAGCTTGAGTGAGAAATCTCTAGGGACTTTGGGACCCTCTGGGTGACATAAGGAAACAAAAGAAACTGAGAAGCTAGAGTGAGAAAGAAAGCCCTCTGATTCCCACTTCTATCTCTACTACATGGCTTATCTGTTCCAAAAGGCAGAGCAAGGGCAGAAGAATGCCCCCAGATCAGAATGGGACCCTGGCTTTCCTGACAACAAAAGGGTTTGGAAAGCCCAGGACTCCCCGGTCCTCTGGGACCCCTCAGGGATCCCTGGACCCCTCAGCATAACCTGTGGCCTCAAATTGGCACTACCTTTGGAGGGAGCAGTTAGACCAGAGGTGAGGGTGGATGGCATGCAATTGGTGGGAGGCAGGTGGTGAGTAGATGGTGGGTAAATAAATGGGTGGATGGTGAGTGGGTGGGAGGAAGGCTAAATAGCGTGTGGTGCTGAATGGATGGTGGGTGGGTAATGAGTAGGTAGTGGGTAGATGACAGGTGATGGCATTATTTGTGTGGAAGGGTGGTTGAGGGTCCTCTGAACCAAAGGTCTGGAGTAAATGTGGGATAGGAGTCTCAAACTAAGAACCCAGCACCCAAATTCCCCCTGAGAAATCTCTGTTTATACCAAGTGCTCGGATAAGTCCTAGAACCCAGTAGACAATACATGATTCTATGAGTGATTCAATTAATGCCCCACCCCCAGGACCATCTTGGATTTCCCTAAGTGATCTCAAGGCCATTGGCACTTTCCCATGTACATTCTCTACTCCCAACAGGGCTCCTGGGCTCCCATCTTCAAATACACACCCCTACCCTGTGGTTCACCTGCAGCCCTCCTGCCTCTCCTTCCCAGGAGCAAGATGGAATTGGGTCCTCTGATCCCCCAGCTACCCAGGGTCTCTAGGACCCCCAGGACCTCAGGTCTACTCTGGTCTTGAAGGGCTCCCAGCACCACCCTAGATGCTCAGGAGCTTATGGGCTCCCAGGAATCCCGGAGACACCAGGGCTTCCTGGACCCCAGGACTATTCTGAACCCACAGGGTTGCTGGGCCCAGACAAGCTCCTGGGAATCCATGGAGCTCTGGGACTAGTGAGGCTGCTGGGCCAGAGTCTCCTCCAAGACAAGTCCAGCTGGGCCTGCAGGTAAGAAGAAGCCATCTACCCTGTCAGCCCACTCCTCTGTCCCCGACTCCTCTATCCCAAGCCCTCCTGAAGCCTTCCCAACATTCCCCTGGTAACTTCCCTCCAGCGACTGCTCACTTATCACTGACGTTTTTAGCCATCCTTTCTCCATTTTTCCTGCTGCCACAACTAGAGTATGAGTTACTGGACATCGATAACCGTGCCTTTCTTTCCTCCCCTTCCTTTTATTTCTTCAGTCTCTTCCTCCGTCCCTTTCTTTAGTGCCCATTCCCCCATCCTTCCCTACATCCTTTCCTATGGCAAATGCTGCTCACATGTAAGATTCTGTGTTGTCAGAAACCAGCGCATAATAGATGCTCGGTAATGCCTGTTGGATCACTGACCCTGTACCGCATCTCCCCAGGGATGCCCTCCTGAGGGTTCTCCCAGGGCTAGAGAGCTCATCTCATCCTGTGTCCTATCCCCTTCCCAATACAGGGCCAAAGGGAAAGCAAAGGTCCCTGGGTATCCCAGGCTTGCCTGGTGCGAGAGTGTTGGAGGGACCTCCTGGAGTCCCCAGTCTACCTGGAAAGGTAATCTATGCTCAGGTGGCTCTCCCTGAGAGAACAGAAGAGGCCCATGTCCTCAAGCGAGAGCCCCCTTCCTTTAGGGCTGCCCTCCCCTCTTTCTCTTCAACCTCCTCTTCCTCCCTGAAGCAACATCCTCAAATATACCTCTCAGATCTCACCCCCTCCACATTAAAGATTAATTCTTTGGCTTTGAGGAGGCAGTGTGTAAAGCAGAACATCCAATAGACCGGGAATTGGGATCTTGGACATGTTACTTCTTATATGTCAGCGAAGCCTATGAAAATGTCTTTCTTTTCTCTTATAGATTATATAATTCCAGATGCCTTCCCCACCCTCTCTCCTCTCATCTACTTGCTTAAAATTTAGGCCACTGGCAATACCCTGCCAGTCCCTTCATTCCTTGATCTGTTACATTCCTCTCAAAGTGCACTATTGTAAGTGGATGTGCTCCTCCCTCCTCCCTACTGCCTCCAGGTCCACCATCGCCACCCCTACACCTTCTGCCTTCAAGTAGCCTCAAGTAACAGAAATAGAAAAGTGTCTAGAGAGACACCCTGTGACTTCCCTGTCTCTTCTTCCAGAGGACAGACGTAACCTGGTTCCTGGTTTCCATCTCTCTTCAGAGCCCACCTCACTCCAACATTTTAAGTGATCTGGGAAGAGCAGAAAATCTGAGAGGAAAGTAGAAAGAAAGGGGCTTGTGAATGAGATTGCTTGAGCTTCCGACGCTTTATCCACTTCCCAGTTAGAAGCAGGGTTAATTTGCCCTCATGGAGAATTCTCCTCCCCTTTCACCTTATGGGATGCAGCCCTACTCAGGAGAAGCCTCCCCTGGGACTCTTGCAGATGACCCCTTCTGTCTCTTCTGGGTTTTCCTTCCTGCAGCTCCCTCACTGGGTGTCTTAGTCAGTTTCATGTTGCTATAACAAAATACCTGAGACTGGGTAATTTATAAAGAACAGGGATTTATTTCTTACAGTTCTGGAGACTGGGAAGTCCAAGATCAAGGAACCAATATCTGGTGAGGGCCTTCAAGCTGTGTTATCTCATGGCAGAAGAGCAAGAGAGGGACAGAGAACAAGAGAGCAAGAGATCAAACTCATAGCCTCAAGCCCTTTTATACTGGCATCAATCCATTCATGAGGGTGGAGCCCTCATGACCTAAACACCTCCTGTTAGGCCTGTTAGGCCTCACCTCCCAACACTGTTGCATTGGAGATAAAGCTTCCAACACACATTTTTGGGGGGACACATTAAAACCATAGCACTGAGTCTTTGAGTCCAAGGTGCAGATGCTCGGGGATAGCCCCAGTGTCCCTGAGGACAGCCCAGCCAATGCCAGCAAATGGGTACTGTGCCTTCCACTGAATCCCCAGAGGATGGAGCAAACTGCTGGTACGGTGATCCCCGGCTTCCATGGGGGTGCAAGCAGAGGCATGTGTGAACCTTTCCCTTCACTTAGGGGTTTGACTTTGCCCAACCACCCCACCAGAGACCTGGCACTCCTGCACAAGGGGTCTGTAGCTGAGTATGCTGCCCTCAGGTGGACAATGATAGTACTTATAGTACCATTTACAGAGGGCCTCCAACAGGGTGGGCACTGAACTAGGTGCTGAGGGTACATACCAAAGGAGCAGGCAAATCTCTGCCTCCAGAAGAGCTTATGCCTGAAGGGGAAGACCTGTAGGTAAATACACACCATGAGCAGTGCTGTGTAATAGAGAGAAATGCACAGGATGCCAAGGAAACAGAGAGGAACCTTGGGTGATTAGGGCAAGCCCCAGGTGACATTGAGCCAAGTGCAGTGGTGCACACCTGTAATCCCAGGTACTTGGGAGGGTGAAATGGAAAGATCCTTGAGCCTAGGAGTTTGAGACCAGGTTGGGCAACATAGGAAGACCCATCTCATAAAAAAATAAATCAAAAAATTTTTAAAGGAAGGTGACATTGGATCTGAGTCTTGAAAGATAAATCAAAATTCACAATCTTGGAGACATCGCCTAACTCCTCCAAGCCTCGTTTGCCTCAGTTTTAAGGGTTCTTATAAAGATGAGGGGGAAAATTATGTGAAGTACTTATAATTGGCACTCAACAAACTATAATCAACAAAATTATTGTTGGAAATAGAAGGCGAATTAGGGTTCTCCAGAAAAACAGAACATATATATGTTATATATATACATTTATATATATATAAAAAAATAGATTTAGTTTAAGAAATTGGTTCACATAATTGTAAGGGTCAACAAGTCCAAAATCTGTAAAGCAGAGCAACAGCTGGAAACTCAGGCAGATTTCTGTTACAGTCTTGAGGCAGAATTCCTCTTCTGAGAAACCTTGGTTTTTTGCTTTTATGGCCTTCAAATGATTGCATGAGGCCCACCTTCATTATCAAGGATAATCTCCTTTACTTAAAGTCAACTGATTATAGATGCTAAGCATATCTACAAAATACCTTCACATCACCTAAACTAGTGTTTGACCAAACAACTGGACACCATAGCCCAGCCAAGTTGGCACAGAAAATGAATCATCACAGAGGTCATTCCAGGAAAAGGCTATTCCAGACAGGGACCATAATACCTTTTACTATTTGATTATGCTTTTTGAAAAATCACTGTTAAACTAGTAAACATAAGTGTTAAAGAGGACTGTGTTTGAATACAATAAACAAGTTATAGCAAGATTTATAGAAATACAAACTCCTAGGTAAAATCACCAGAACATCAAAAAGTTAGAAAGGATCTTGTAGCCCTTTGAATCCAATCTTCACTCTGGAGAGATACTTCTTGCAACATATCTGGGAGAATGGTCATCTAGACTCTTCTTGAACATTCCAGTAGTGGGAGAAGTCCCTATCCCCTAAGAACGTTCACTCTTGGTCAGATCTAATTGGAAACTTTCTCTATATGGTACTTTCTTACATCAGCCCCTCTATCACTAATTGTTCCTTTTTATCTAGGAAAGATTAAACTTATCCTATTTTTTCCCAACCTTGAATTGAACACTTCCTTAAACTTGCCCTATATCTTAATCTATTAGGTCAAAACTACCTTCTTGGCTTTCAGACTGCTTCATTTCAAAAGCGCATGCTAGCCTTTTCCTCTAGTGAGAAAAGAACCAGCTGCCTACTCTAACTGACATTCTTCTCTATACTCTGTAAAACTCCCACCCTTCTGCTCCTGTAGGTTCTCTCCTTTCACGATAAAGAAGGAAAAAAAGGGAAACACTTAAACAGCATTTAGCCGCAGGCCTTTGGGAAACACCATGATTTTTTTCAATCCTAAACAAGGATAGAGCTTTCTATTTTCTTCAGGTGAGTAACTTGTTCATAGCTCCACTCCACCCCTTTCCAATCTGCCTGGCATCTCAGATCATCTGTGAAGGGGGCCCTGTAAACCTAAACTAGCCCTGGTGGCCATGGAGGTATCAGCAGGAGAGACGGCTGTCTGAATAGCGTCAGAGGGAAGACACCTCAGAGACATACTTTTTTATTCCTCTTCCCAGATGGAGGATTCCGACACAGAGTCCCTCAGTGATGACCTTCTGTATTCTACAGTGACCAGGTAAAACATACTAGGGATGAGCATTCAGGTAGCCTGACGACCATCAAGATACTCAATCCAGGCCAGGTGTGGTGGCTCATGCCTGTAATTCCAGCACTTTGAGAGGCTGAGGCAGGAGGATCGCTTAAGCCTAGGAGTTTGAGATTACAGTGAGCTATGATCACGCCACTGCCCTCATGCCCAGGCAACAAAATGAGACATTGTCTCCAAAAAAAAAAAAAAAGATACTCAATCCAGCTGAGCATGGTGGCAAGTGCTTATAGTCCCAGCAACTCAGGAGGCTGAGGCTGCGGGATCCCTCCAGCCCAAAGATCCAATCCAGCCTGGGCAACATAGCAAAACCCCATTTCTAAATAAATAAATACATACAGACACTCAATCCAGTTCTGCCTCCCCTTCTTGGTATGAGAAGCTGAAAGAGCAGAGGGACCCAGCCCTGGCCTCTGCTGTCAGATGGGAGGGCCACAGCCTCCCTGTCTCACTCCCTTTACAACTTCTATTCTGTGGGGTATAGAGGAAGGATGTGGGACCTTGAGAGTGTAGGGGTGAGGGAACAGTGAGGGCCTCATTGTTATGTTTGCCCAGGTCTTACTTAGCAAGCCTCCAGCAGGCATGGAAACTAAAGCCAACAACCCCCAGTTCCAGCAGCTGCCATCAGCAGTCTCTGGTGCTAGCAAGAGGCCGTTAGGGAGGCTTGGGGACCTGGCAGAGACCTAAGGACAGATCAGTCAGTAACACCACTAGGTCAGGAGGTGGGGGTGTCACATAAGGAGTGAAAAGAGGCTGTACTCCACCTCCCCACTCACCAGGGGTCAGCCCCCTGCCCCCCCCTCCGTGGGTTTGAATTCGTATGCAGCCCTGGGCTGTGCTCTGCAGGGAAAGGAAAGACAAATGCAGGCATCGCCTGATTTAGACCAACTCAGTGCACAAAAAGTCATATTTGGAATTACATAGTGTTAGAACTAGAAGAGCCCTTACCAATCAGTTGTCCATGGGGTTTTTAATAAAGCTATGCAATGGATCCCTGTTTTCAATGAAATCTTACACAGAACCCAGGCCAGGAAAAGATGAAAGTGGAGCTGCTCTGGATTGGAGAACCTGGGCCTCCCTTCGCTGAACTGCCTTCCCCACCCTCACCATCACCTCTCCTAGACCCTGTGGAAGGCATTTTGCAACCCACTCTTCTAGCTGGGCTATCTAGACTTCAGTTTACAGATGGGGAAACTAAGAACTTGAGAGGGGAGGGGATCTACCCAAGTTCATGCAACTAGTGACAGCAGAGATGGGCTAGGACTTCTCACCACAACACACTGTCTTTTCAACTTGGTCCAGAGATTTAGTTTTTCTAGAGTTCTGACCACTGAGTTCCCTGAGTCTATTGAGAATCTATCTCTATCTAAAAAATTACATTCTCA